>JANLJB010030887.1:225-36060 GCA_026212285.1 Bursera cuneata | reverse complement strand
ATATTATTTAGTAAATGAAATATATTTAGTAATTAAAATATATTTCATTTATTAAATAATTATAGATTAAGCAAGTAAAATTTTATAAGTAATTTAATAAAACCTAAATAATTTTAGTAAGTAAAATTATTTTGTAATTATTTAGTAAATTTTTAAAATTTATAAAAATTATTTAGCGTATGAAATATATCTTTATTATTTTTTATAAATTTTTAAATATTTTATATTATTTTAACAAGAAATAATATCGAGAATGTCCATAATGTTAATTAGTTTACAAAGATTATAAAAAATAGAGTTTTGATATTATTTTATAATTAAAGGATAAGTTTGTTATTTTGGATATATCAGAGGGGTGTTTATGATATTTTTCATTAGTTTTACTATAGCACCGTTAAATATAACTAATGGTGTTACAGTTTTAAGGGGGTCAATGTTAGTTTAAAATTTAGTGAGATGTTCAGTGTTAATTTAATATTCAATGGGATGCTAGTCTTAAAAAAAAAAATTAATAGGAGTGTGAGAGTGAATACCCCAATTTTAAAATTAAAGATTCGATATAGCCACTTTCCACACCCGTGATCAAATTTTCCACGAAAGAGACAAGTTATGGCACCGAACGTTAAAAGAGACCGCAAGTTGCTTTCTTAAAGAAGACCTTGAATGAATTGGTCCTAGTCATTTTCGAAGTTAATTAGTTCACAGATTGATTGACCCTTCAATATTGGTGGCGTGACAGATACGAGGGGCTGCCAGAAAACTAAAAACTTTTCATAGACAAGAAGACACTTAGCAACTTCTTCCATACCCTCCAGTGGGAAAAGGTTGAAATGTCTTTAATATTATGTTCAATGAGTCAAATACACTGTACAGTTCACATTGGCTTTGAAATTGACCCAATATTCATAATGATGAGACTGAAAGACTTTAATGCTTATGCATTCACTACGTGAAATCTATATAAAGGGGTTGAAGCCAAGTGTAAGATCCACCAAAGTGAGAAAACATTATAAGAAACAAAGAAAAAATGAGGGCTAGCTCATCATCATGTGCTGCAGTGGTGGTGGTGGTGCTTGTGCTAGTGAGTGTGTGGGAGACCCCACTGGTGAAAGGAGACTTGAGTCCTAGCCAATGTGACCAGGAGAAGAGGCTTCTGGTTAATGCATGTAGGGCAGTTGTATTCGGCCGAAGCCCTTCTCCCAGCTGCTGCCAACGCGTTAAGGTCACTCATGTTGAATGTGTTTGCCCTTCTGTTACGCCTAAGTTGGCTGCTCTCATTGGAGTTCAACGTACCATCAAGCAAATTGAAGGTTGTGGAAGGCCTGTTCCTCGCAACTTCAAGTGTGGAAGTAAGCTCTCTCTCCCCTCTCTCCTTCGCTATACACAAAGCACACATGCTTGGCTGTTACTTTAACTTCATCTTATGGCTGATTTGACCCCCTTTTTTTTCTTTGGCAGGTATCACTACTCCTCCATGAGAGAGAATCTTGCTGGGATGAGCGTATACTTATTCAATAAAATACGGAGTACACTTTGTGTCGATTTTCTTGATGTCATTTATATTCAGGCATAATTGATAGGTACTGTATCTGTTTGTACCTGGATGTCTTTGTCCTAAAATAAAAATGGGAAGTTAATCCTTTGCTATTATGAGGAGGAGATTGTTCTGAAACTGAGTCTGTGCATATGCTTAACGAATATGACACTTCGATAATGTTTTATAATGATGTTTCTACTAATTAATCCCAAATGGAGCTTGAAAAGATAACTAAGAACTCAGAAGAACATTTTCTTGGTACATATAAATATAAGTCAATATAATTTTTCTTTCAATATATTTTTCCTAGGATAGAGGTTGATGGGCAGACCCATGGCAGGGTAGGGCATGAGCTCTCCTATTATAGGCTCGTCTGGGATCTCTGCAGCCCACCTGTAAGTTGTTATCAAATGATGAATTATTAAGAGCACTTCAATTCTGGCAAATTCTGCCCCAGGGCAGATTCTTTGACCTGTAACAAAAGGAATGTAGGTGTACGGGGGCATTGACTTTGTTAGGGTCTGGAATCTTGATGGATCAAATTTTTCTGGCTCTGCAAATATTTCACCATCCATATGTGTACTAGAGGTCGTCCACAAGACCTGAAATAAATTACTTGAAAGTCCAATAATTCATACATGGGATGCATTCACATAATTGATCTAGAAATGACATAGTTATCATCCTTACCTGCCGTCCTTTGGGGATATCAAATCCATCAAAGCTGGTGTCTCTCCATGTAAGCCTGAAATTTCCAAGAACCGGAGGAATCAGTCTCATGATTTCTTGGGCCACACTCCATGTGTATTTCATCATTTGCAACTCTCTCCAACTAAGCTTTCCACCATTTCCTGCACTAATCTTGGCGACTTCCTTTTGCTCTATCAAAGTTTGAAGTGTTTGAACACAAGTTAAAACACAATCAACAAAAATAACATATTCATCAGACAAATTGGTTTGATATGAATTGTTGACCATTTCAATTACCTTCAAGCACCTTATCATGAACTTCAGAATCCCTGGATAGGAACCTCACCAGATGGGCCAATAAAGTTGTACTAGTGTCATGGCTTGCAAGCATCAGAGTAATGAGATTATCAATGATTTCTTCCTCTAACAAAGGTAGACCATCTTCATCTGTCAGAGAAATTAAGCTTGATATAATATCTTGATGAGAACTCGTTTTGCTTTCTTCCAATTCTCTCCTTCTCTTAGCAACTAACCTGGGTAAACAAATTTCTTATCTTGGCACGGGCTATCGATGATTTTCAAACATTGTCCCTGGAAAATTCATAGGAATGCACCATATTCCTCTGAGAGCAATTGTAAAATTCTCCAATAGTTCATCTTTTTCCTTGACTTCTGGTAATCCATAAATCAGACTGCAAGTGACTTTGAATGCGACTTTCTTCATCAGTGGCACTACCTTTTACCGAGTCCTGACCATTGAGCTCCTATGATTACAAGCATAAAGTAATTAACATCGTTTGACCCACTCATCTTCTAAATGAGAAAAACTCAAGAAACAAAACAAAATGAACTGTCAACAATTGATTAAATTATGAGAACGGAACATCCATATATTATATAGTTCTGAAAATGATTACTACCTTGAATAATTGCTCCTTAACCAGGGAGTTCATTTCAGAGACATATCTTTGAATGCTTTCAGGTTTGAGAAAGTTGATTATTGCACCCTTAACAAGCTTGTGTCTCGGCCCAGAAATCTCAAAGGTGCTATTGTTGCCAAGTATAGCTCGTATAGGAGTTGGTTGGTTACCTGCAAGGCCAGTATCACTCGCACTGAATATAAATCTGTTACCAGCTTGTCCGGTTATAACAACAGTAGTAGAACCCAAGATGGAGGTCTTGATTATTGGTCCATATTTGATTGTACGCTTTCTTATCCATTCGGCAACCTCGTAGTTCCTCACTGCATTCAAGAAGCTTATTGAATCTCCAATCAGGGACAAATCCAGTTGCCCTGGAGGAAGCTATCTTCCAAGCTGAGGGAAGACTCTATATCTCCACCATACAATCAAAAGGGTTATCAGGGTCACAATAACCCGAACTATAATCCCTCTTTAAGAGGATTCTTCAGTGCCAAAGTTGATAACTTCCATTGCTATTGAGTTGCCAGAGGATGGCATTAGCCATAGTTATAGCTTGGAGAGCCACAGGAAGACCAAATCAGAGTGTAGCGATAACTTCAATGAACCAATCTCTATTGAAACGGCACGAATGGAAGACAAGAAGAAAAAATATGTATAGTGGTGATCGAAGCTCCGTTTGTTGCTGTCTATTGCTGAATATTTTGCTATGGAAACAAGCTAGTTGATAAAGACTGAAACCTTAAATTATTTGATAGCAGATTAAGACTAAATTGAATAATCTTTCAATGTAACTATCTATGTCTAGTGTTAAATAGACTAATTAAACCATTTAATTCATTGTTCACTTTATGCATTCTCTGTCGTGCTTGATTGCCGTTTGATTAGATCTTTCGTGAATGAAGTGCATTTTAAAACCTATTTGATTTAATAAATTTGAAGGAAGCAGCTTTTTTTTGGATTTGCAGTGCTAGTTAATTGTTATTCTGAACTATTATCAACACTTCCATAAGTATACTCTTAGAGAAAGCAAACTATAAATTTTTTTAGGTGCTCAGTTAACAATCAGTCATCTAGCTAAGCTAGTAGTAAAATTAAGTTACTCGAATCCAGTTCACATCTTTTAGAGTTTTATTTTTCAGTTTGTAATTGTTAAGAAAAATGCAGAAAAATATTTACAAAAGGAATATGAGAAAGAATCCTGCTAGGATTAGCGTGTACTTATTCAATAAAATAATGAGTCCACTTTGTGTTGATTTTCTTTATGTTATTTATATTTCAGTGTATAATATATCCTATATTTATTTTTACGTAGCTTTTTACTGTCCTGGATGTCCTCATACTAAAATAAAAATTAGAGTTAATCCTTTGCTCCTATGAGAAGAGTGATTTGTTCTGAAACATATAGTCTCTGCATAGGCTCGAGGAATGGCTTATACTAATTAATTCGAAATGAAGCTTGAAAAGATAACTAAAATTGCAGAAGAACATTTTCTTGGTACAGATATCAATAAGTCTATATAATTTGTTCTAACTTCTATGTATTTTTCCTGGGATAGAGCTTGATCGGCAGACCCATGGCAGGGTAGGGCATGGGATCTCCTATTATAGGCTCGTCTAGGATCTCTGCGGTCCACTTGTAAGTTGTTATCAAATGATGAATTATCAACAGCACTTCAATTCTGGCAAATTCTGCCCCAGGGCAGATTCTTTGACCTGCTCCAAAAGGAATGTAGGTGTATGGAGGCATTGACTTTGTCAGTGTCTGGAATCTTGATGGATCAAATTTTTCTGGCTCTGCAAATATTTCACCATCCATATGTGTACCAGAGGCAATCCAGAACACCTGAAAGCACTCACTTGAAAATCTAATTCATAGATTGGATGTATTTACTATCGATCAATGAATAATGGTATTGTTGATCCTTACCTGCCATCCTTTGGGGATATCAAAACCATCAAAGCTGGTGTCTCTCCATGTACGCCTGAAATTTCCAAGGATTGGAGGACTCAGTCTCATGAGTTCTTGGGCCACACTCCACGTGTATTTCATCATTTGCACCTCTCTCCAACTAAGCTTTCCACCATTTCCTTCACTAATCCTGGCAACTTCCTTTTGTTCTATCAAAGTTTGAAGTGTTTGAAAACAAGTTAAACACAATCAACAAAAATAACAAATTCATCAGACAAATTTCTTTGATATATAACAATTTTTGACATGTTCAATTACCTTCAAGCACTTTATCTTGAACTTCAGCATCTCTAGATAGGAGCCTCACCAGTTGGGCCAATAAAGTTGTACTAGTGTCATGGCTTGCAATAATCACAGTAATGAGATTATCAATAATTTCTTCTTCTAGCAAAGGTTGACCATCTTCATCTCTCAGAGAAAGTAAGCTTGATATAATATCTTGATAAGAACCCACTTTCCTTTCTTCCAATTCTCTTCTCCTCCTAGAAACTAGCTGGATAAGAAACTTTCTGATCCTGGCACGGGCTATAGACGATTTTCGATACATGGTTCCTGGAAAATTCAAAGGAATGCACCATATTCCTCTGAGGGCAATTTTAAAATCTTCCAATAATTCATCTTTTTCCTTGCCTTCTGGTAATCCAAATATCAGACTGCAAGTGACTTTGAATGTGATTTTCTTCATCAATGGCACTACCTTTACCGAGTCCTGACCATTGAGCTCCTATTACAGTTATATGTAGAAATTAATTAACATAATCCTCAAGAAACAACAAAATTGAATTGCCAACAATTGATTAAATTGAGCTTTCCAAAATGAGAACATGCATATATCATATAGTTCTGAAATTGATTACTACCTTGAATAGTAGCTCCTTAACAAGAGAGTCCATTTCACAGACATATCTTTGAATGCTTTCAGGCTTCAGAAAGTTGATTATTGCACCCTTAACAAGCTTGAATCTAGGCCCAGAAATCTCAAAAATGCTATTGTTGCCAAGTAATGCTCTTACAGGAGCTGGTTGGTTAGCTGCAATGCCAGTATCACTAGTACTGAATATAAATCTGTTACCTGCTTGGCCACTTATAACAACTGTGTTAGAACCTACGAGGGAGGTCTTAAATATTGGTCCATATTTGATCGTACGCTTCCTTACCCATTCAGCAACCTCGAACTTTCTCAGTGCCTTCACGAAGCTTATCGTTTCTCCAATGACGGGCAAACCCAGTTTCCCTGGAGGAAGCCTTCTTCCAAGCTGAGGTAAGACTCTGTATCTCCACCACGCAACCAAAAGGGTTATCAGGGTCGCAAGAACCAGAGCTACAATTCCTCTGAAAGAGAATTCTTCAAGCCCAAAATTGATCACTTCCATTACAATTGAGTTACCAGCAATGGCAAACATTAGCCATATTTATGAACCTGGAGAACCGAAGGAAGACCAATCAGAGTGTAGCGATAACTTCAATGACCGGAAAGCAAGACAAGAAGAAAAATTATGTATAGTGGTGACCGATTGATACTTCGTTTGTAGCTGTCCATACTGACAATTTTTCCATGGAAACTAGCTAGTTGATAAAGATTGAAACCTTTACTTATTTGATAGTATATTAACGTGGAATTAATAATCTTCCAATCTAACCATCTCTGTCTAGTGTTAAATAGACTAATTAAACCACTTAATATAAATGAGCAATGGATGCAATAAAGAAATAAATACAGTGAACAACGCTAATTATTTAGAAGGCATTTTATTCATTTAGATAAGAGCATTTTAAAAAATTAAAATGATATAAACCATTCAGACTTTGTCTTCAAAGATTTTTTTTTTTTCATTCAGATGAAATTATCTAAGAGTAAATGTTATGTCTGAAAAACGAATACAGTGAAAAATATATGAACTCTACGAATCAATCAAATTTAGACTTCAAACACAAACAATCAACACCTTAATCAGCCTGTTTGCAAAAATCATGTTTTTAAACAATATGATCTTTTTATGATATCTATTTTTTATTAAATTTTTATTTAATAAGTATGAATCTATTAAATTCATGTTACAAACTTATATATAATTATTTTCGAAATAATAAAAAAAAGATAAAATAAATAAAATCTTATGAATTCAATAGCAGAGTGTATGGGCTCACCCAAGAGAACGAAAAAAAATCTTGCCCGTATATGCACGGCAATGAAAAATCCAAAAGCGCCTCCTAAATTGGAGAAAATTACAAAAGAACCACCTTCCCAAATCCATGGATCACGAAGGCGCAGGCAGCTTCTAATCCCTAATCGCAACCCTCCAACAAAACCTAACAGTAAAATAAAAACCTCCCAAAACCCAGAAACACAAAATTAAATAAAACAAATAATTCATTTCATAAAAATTAAAAAAGATAAAACAATAACCCAGAGATGGAAGACCACCACGACCACGATGAGCAGGAACACGATGTTTACGGCGGCGAAATCCCCGACGAGATGGACGCCGACATCGACGATCACAACCCCGACGCTGACCAAGAACAAGACGGCGACCCCAACGCTAACTCCAAGGTTTTCAATTTTTTATGTTTTATTTTTAGTTTTAGTATTTAATTTCTCTTCTGCTCTGGTGGAGAAGATTGTGATGGTCTGCGGTTTTGAAACCGTTTAGGATTTGGAGGACATGAAGAAGAGATTGAAGGAGATTGAAGAAGAAGCAGGCGCTCTTCGTGAAATGCAAGCTAAAGTCGAGAAGGAGATGGGCGCCGTTCAAGGTCCCTCCCTCTTTAACTCTTTCTCTGTGTATATTTGAATATGGGTTACTGTTCCACCGATTTCTTTTATTCCTGAAAGGAGTAACTTGGTTTGGTGCTTTAGTTAATGCTGAGAATTTTTGCTATACAATACACATTCAGCTTGCAGCTTGAGTTGTGGCCTTTTCTTTATCTATTTATGGGAAAATTTAGTATTTGTACTGAAAATGAGATTATAACCTGAAATGTGGAACCTCAAACTTGTATTATTGGATATAATATATAATGTTAATTTTAACATAGAATGTAGGACTTGTAACATATTACAGATTTTATGTTAGTATCAATAGCTTTTGGTTGATGTTGTAGAATGACGCCTGTTTGCAAGTTATTAGTGATATATTATGATGATATATGGAAGCCATTGACAAAAAGTGGCAACTTTAAGTCGTATATTGTCTGGATTTTTATTTTTTATTTTTTTTAAAAGAATTTTGGCGAGCCAAGATGGTTGACTGATTAATAGTTGTTCTTAATTTGGAATCAATTTTAGATTTGCATTCATAAGCTAGCTATTTCGATAAATTATGCTTTGGCCTGAAAGCTGTTTTGTGCCAGCCTTCCAAGATTTTGAATGGTTATTTTTGGGACATATTTTGATGATAAAGATAGAAATTGATGTGGATGAAGGATCGATATTGGAATCTTATGATGCTTATAAACCATTAGTCTGAATAACATCTGAGTTATGCAATTCCTTACCCAAGTTGGTTGGTTGTAGTTCTTACTTTTGATGTTCTACCTTATAGTTTCTGTTATTTTTATATTTTTTGGTAGGATTCTTATCTAGATAGTATATACATTGATTTCTTTTTTTCCCTTGGATATTTCTGAAGACCCTTCAAGTACTTCTGCAACTCAAGCCGAAAAGGAGGAGGTGGACTCCCGCTCAATCTATGTTGGGAATGTAGGTTTCATGCCTTACTCATTTTTTATTGTGTTTCTTTTCATTTTCATTTTTCCAACATTTAGCTTAATTTGTAGGACCATCTACTATTGTCTAGTGGGTCATATGGTAAACTTTTGGGTTGCATGAGTATTAATAATATCCTTTTGAATGATGATTAACTTGATGTAAGAATTATACTTTGTGTAGATATTTCAGTATTAAAATAAGAAACAAAAGTTTAAACACCTAGAGTGGTATTTGATCAATTAAGTCAAATTTTGGTTAATTGGAAAGTATGTGGAGTCATAAGCTTTCTGTGGTTTTGTTGTTAGTTATCTTTGAATTTTATTAATATTCAAATCCATTCTGAACCATTTTTAACTCAAAAATAGGTTCTGGACCATACAAATGATACACTTGAGCTCTAAAAAACTTAGTTTGAAAGCCTAAGAGGGTGCTACTTTTTAATCTGAGATTCTGAAGTCTGAATTTAACTTATTCTCAGACTTTAGATATTTTTTGGTGTTTGTTTTCTTGACTTAAATTTGATTCTCTAATAAAAATATCTAATTGGAAAAAACTATAAAATTTAGTTTTTATCTTAATATAAATATATGTAAATGTCTGAATCAACTTTCTCTATTCTAATTCTCTAAAATACCCTCAGAACATTCATTTATAACATATTTGTATATCACTTTACATTTTATTATTAAATCATTATAATATATCCTTATGGTTATGTTAATCTTTTTAATGTTATTTTATGGTCATCTAACTTGTGCCTAGATCAAATCTTATAAAATAATAATAATAATTTGTATACAATTGTATATATTTAAATAAATCAAAATCATAATATAATTTATTAATATTTTATATTTTAGGATAAAATAATTAAAATTATAAATTTTGTAATGTGTAATTTAATAAAAATTTTGTCAAACATTGATTTGCAAATACTTCTAATATATTCTTAAAATCAAAAGTGAAATGATATAAATAAGAATATATATGTAAAATTATTAGCTTTAAGATATTTCAATTTAAATGTTAAAATAAAAAAATATCGTTTAGATTCATATATTTAGATCTATTCATTCTTTAGTTTAATTTAGATCTATTCAGATTTCAGATGAAGAAACAAACGCCTCCTAATACTAGTGCTATGTACCCCAACCAATGTCGGATTTATTCTCGGAATGGGAAAGCATCCATTGTGTTGGATGTTTACACAAGTCATACTCATTGCCTGCCAATTCTCTTCACACATACAAAATTCTAAATTGTAACATTGATACTTAATGTAAGTATAACTGTCTTGAAGTTGTTAAAAGTAATAGGAACACATAATGCCGTCAGTTACATCACTTAACTTCTGAGAATACAAACTGTTATCTCTATTTGGGATGGTTTGAGGTTCCAATCAGAATGAACAAGTTCACTTGAAAAAGATTTTTAGCTATGAGAAAGTCTTGCTTTTGTAGTATTTTGGGATAGACAAAATTAATATGAAACCTGTATTCTGTGTTTGACACTTAGCAACATGAATTGTATAACAACTTCTCAGCAACATGAATTGTATAATAATTTCTCACAAAGTTGCCAATTACAGTTTTGTCTCTTTCCAGATATCTACACAAACCTCCATCAAATAGTCTCAGATAAACCACTCTTGCTTTGATACTCGAGGAATGCTTAAACAGTTTTCATGAGATAGTCATGTATATAGAAATCAATATTAGGGTGCTTTGGCTATGCATTTTTCCTGAATCTACTCGAAATTTTCATCTTCCTCATGCAACTCTGTTAGATAACGTGTCACTGTCTCATTGGCATGTTTCATAGCAAGGTTGATTGGCAGCTTAACAGCATTAGTCTTCCTGTTAAAACTCTAGACTTATGTCAAATATCTTAGGGAAATTTCTGCAAAAATGTAAACTACTAGTGTCCATATGATCTAAATGCATTTGACTATTTATAATGTTTACGGCTGGTGATATGGGTGGAATATGTACTTGTCTTGCATTAAACAGTTTTCACAATGTTTCAAAGTCGTACTATTGCATAAAATGCGTGATCATAAGTGCTCCAATTTTGCCTGCCTGCCTTAGTTTCTTAGAGAAAAGCTGCAAGTGGCCCCTCTTGGCAAAAACAAGGACCAATTCTAACAACACAACCGCAGATATCACACTTCACCCCGAGCTACTTCGCAAAATTAAGTAGGACTCATACAAATGTAGTACATAAGTTTTCCTTGATCAGTGGGAAATCTTCTTCAGCTCATTACCCTAGTTGGACTACCCTTTATTTAGTTATTCCATGATAGCTGCTATCATAGTGTTGAAATTCCACAATGATCTGTGCTACAAAGTTGATAAGCCATAAAAAATGCTAACTGCACCAATAACTAAGGTGGTGAGATCCATGTGCTTACTTTAGTCCTTGTTCTATCTGGTTTTGGTCAATTGAATTTGGATGAGATATTCACATTAAATTTTGCACTCTGGTATTTCGTGTTTACTCTTTGTGGCAAAGAACACTTCCAATGAAGCAATTGACTCTCTTGCTGTATATGTGTGCAATTCAGGTAGATTATGCATGTACACCTGAGGAAGTGCAGCAGCATTTTCAGTCATGTGGAACTGTCAACAGAGTAACAATTTTGACAGACAAGTTTGGTCAACCAAAAGGATTTGCTTATGTTGAGTTTGTTGAGGTTGATGCAGTTCAGAATGCGCTTCTGTTAAATGAAACAGAGTTGCATGGTCGTCAGTTGAAGGTCTTCAGATTTGATTTCTGGCGGATAATTATTGTATGAATTTATTTATGTGTGATTATAGTCCTGGGTCTGGTCTTTCAGGTTTCTGCAAAGCGAACCAATGTTCCTGGTATGAAACAGTATCGTGGAAGGCGACCCAATCCCTATTTTCGAGGTCGGAGACCCTTCATGCCTGGTGCTCCTTTTGCTCCATATGGATATGGGTAAGTACTAGAAAATCTTTGAACTATTAGACTGGCAGGATGACTGATAAAAAGAAGCGAAAACCTGAATAACAGCTAATTTAAAGTCTCTGTGGTTTTTGCTTCTGTAATTATACACATATGGCTAAATTGTTTGATTTTTCTTTGTGTTTTTTGCATGGTTTCAACTTTTCACAGCATATGGAATAGTTATAGTAGAGTTAGTTGGAAATGAAATGAAAAGATAGCATTTTTTACATTGTGTTTGCAGTTTCTTATGATATCAGATTATTTTCTTGCTGGTTTTTTAGTGAATGCTCGGATGCTGAGGAGTATCTGTTTAGAAGAAGTTTTTAAGTTTAGCTTTTAGGACCATAGAGGGGGTTTTTGACTCTCTCTCTCCCCTTTACAAGAGATTATTTATGGTTACTTATTTGATTGATTTGTTGGAACTGCTAACCTTGCCTATATCTTTCTTATTCCACTCTTAAAAGCGTAACAATTATTATGTTTCTATTTGTGTTCATGTTCTGAATTAACTTTTTTATTGTCCTCATCCACAGAAGAGTTCCAAGATTCAGGAGGCCGATGAGGTATCGGCCGTACTAATAATGGTGGATCTCATTTTAGTGCTGGCGATAACCGTGGGAACACCATTCCGTTCCTCAGTGGTTTATTATAAATGATCATATATTTGTTCTGTATCCCGGGGGGGTAAGACAGCACTTGTATTATCATTCACATATGGAGGGCCAACTGGCTTTCCCTCAAATGGTATTTCTGGCAGCAAATGATGGATTTATGCTGGCTTGAAGTCTTACATTTACTTGCTTTGAGAAGGACAAAAGAAGGCAGAAATGCATTTGTTGTAGTGACTTTTTTCTTTTCTTTTTCTTTCTTTTTCTAATGTGTCCACGAAATATTGGTCATTTTAAGTTTATCATTGTGAATTAATGTACACGTTGGGAGGATCCCATGTGGATGAAGTGATGTTTTTCAAGTTCATAAACTTTTAGCTTATGGTGATATATATTGGTCTCTAATTCTTATAAATGAAGATAATTTCACCATGGCGAGGATCCTTCTGTTGTATTGATGGGTTGCGGCCGAAAATTACAAATAAAATGATAAATAACAAAAAACAAAAATTAGTGCATCTTAAGAGCAGCCAACAGGCATCGAGTCAAATATTACGTTAAATAAATCAAACTCAAAATTATTTAATTAAATTTCTCAATAATAGATTGCAAGGGAGGAGTATCAAACTCAAAAGGTTTGAATCAAAATTCCAACTGGTTGAACTCGCAAAGTTTCATAAAAATTAAATCTAACTAATTCAATAATAGCACAGTTTCATAAAATCAAAATAATTTGATAAAAGCACAGTTTTTGTTTTTTTTCTGGATTAGGAATAAAAAAAATTAAAAAATAAAAACATTTTCATTTACAGTTTTACTGCAGAAAAAAAAAATCTTGTAGGTAGGGTCTGGGCCTGTGTCATGGATGTGGGCCTTGATCTGCCCAATTGAACGGCAACGACTCAAAATTAGAACTAACCCAAGTCGCTCGTCGTCTCTCTCTCTCTCGGTCGGAATTTCAGGGCTTCAGATAAGTGAAGGATTGAATGGCTTCTTCTAAAGAGATTGATGATGCACCCACCACTCCATCCTCGTAAGCCCATAGTTGTTTTCTCTCTTAAGCTTAGTGAATTTTTTTTTTAAGCTAACATTTGAAGCTTTTTCAGGCCGAAGAAGATGTATAAGGATCCAGACGATGGGCGACAACGGTTTTTGCTTGAATTGGAATTCGTTCAATGTCTTGCTAATCCCACTTACATTCACTGTATGTTTTTCTTTTCTTTTCTTTCTTTTTTTTTTAAATTTTTTTAACAGAATTCGAGTCCTTTTTACTGTTTATGCATTTAATTGAAAAACCAGTTGCCCGTATCATCAGTTTCAATATCTTTTAATTATACAATACGAAAATCTCCATAGATTAGTGCTCTATTGTTTTAGTGTTCAAAGTATTGGGTAGACCTAAACTACTTGCATTTTCCGCATCTGGGCAATGCTTACCGAGGCATTGAGCGAGTCATGCTTAGCAGATTCCAAGATGACACCTTTTCCCCCAATTGGGCAGTGGTTACTGAGGCATTGAGCTAGTCATGCGTAGAAGATGCGAAGATGACAACTTCTTTCCCAATTGGGCAGAGGTAACTGAGGCATTGAGCTAGTCATGCTTAGAAGATTTCAAGATGAGACTCTTGCGTGTTTGCACGTCTGCTTGTTTGATATAAGTTAGCTCATGGGTTTTTTATTAATCCTGAATGGTAGCTGGAGGATTTTTTTTTTGGTTAAGGATTTTGTGTATTAACACTGCATTTTGTGGCTGTGAAGCTTTCTGTCTTGTTGTTTGCGGCTGTGCAGAGCTTGCACTTGTTCAAGCATATCAGTAGCTTAAGCACTTCATTTTGTCTATAAACAGTACCGTTATTTATTGGCCTCTTGACTCTTCCCACTTATTTGTATTTTGGTGCACAGGAGGTTCAGATTTTGATTTCAAGGAGTAGTCTTATCCACTATGTGCATTTTCCCTGATCTTTTTTCCTTGAATTTCTACTACAGATTTGGCCCAGAATCGCTATTTTGAAGATGAAGCTTTCATCGGATACTTGAAATATCTTCAGTACTGGCAACGGCCAGAGTATATAAAATATATCATGTGAGAAAATTCTCAAAACCATCCCTTTAATACGTTTAGATTGTGCTGCTAGAACCAACTTGATTTTTAGACTTGAGGGAAAAAGTGTCTTCTCATCCTTTTAGTAGAATTCTTCATATTTCTTCTGGGTCAAGAGTTGGGGGTGGGTTTGGCATTTTGATCCTTATGCTTATCTTCTAAGATAATTTCAGGTATCCCCATTGCCTCTTTTTTCTTGAACTTCTCCAAAATGCAAACTTCCGCAATGCAATGGCACATCCTGGCAACAAGGTCAGGTTTTGTTGTGTTTTGACTACTTTGACTGCTTCTTTAGGCAATATGATCATCTTAAAAGTCAAAACATGTCTTTGGTTCTGTTTAGATCTTTTTAACAATTTCTTGAAAGAAAGCTGGGGAATTCAGTTTTGCAGCTAGGAGAATGAGCTCATGTTATTGTTGCTTTAAATTTATTTTTACTTTGCTAGGCGATATCTATGTTGTTTGTTTCTGTATATTTGAATGTAATTTAGCGTTTCCTGAGGATTTTCTGCTTTACCCTACTGACTGATTCATCTATGTTATCTTCTTTAGAGAGTTTTGCTTACGAATATAGATTGATCTTGACCAAAGTCTATAATCTTTTATCATTGTTTCTTTTGAAAGTCATAGATTAGATTATTCACAAGTTGTTCTTGTTGCTTTCGTAAAATACCTTAACAAAAGTTGAACATATGTTTGCCAACTGAAAGTGTTTTTGTTTCTGGCTGGGCAAGGTTAATTTGAAGTCTCTTCGTGTTCCATAGAGAAATAGATATCTTTTCATTTAATATTGTAGACTGACAATTTTTTTTTAAACATTATTTTTAAATTTATAATAATCTCATATTTTATATTATGGAACTTAAGGAATTGGCACATAGGCAACAATTCTTTTTCTGGAAGAACTATAGAAACAATCGATTAAAGCACATTTTACCAAGAGCTCTTCCTGAACCTGTTGAGGCACCACCTGCTCCTGCTCCGGTACCTGCTCCTGCTGCTGCTCCACCTCTGCCACCTGGACCTACTGTAACAGTTGCTCCTGCTCAAGTGCTTTCTCCTATGCAGTATGGTCTTTCCTCGGGGTCTTCTCTTGGAAAAAATGATATGAGGAGTACTAGCAGTGATCGAAGAAAAAGAAAGTATGTACAGTAAACTAGTTATAATGAAATGAATTTTTTTCTAATATTTCCAAACAAGAAACGAAATCTGCATTCTTTTTAATTAAAATAATTGGAGTTATCACTGAGAACGCTCATCAAATATCAGCATTTTGACACTTTTTTTGTTGGTTATTACAGGAAAGAAGGATGAATCGACCTATCCTAACTTTTCATTAACACAAGGTGTATCTGATAAGGTATTCATTTACTGCATTTGGTTAATTGAGACTATGGAGGGTTTGGTGCTGTGTTATAAATTTTGAAGGTGTAAAAACGTTTATAGAATGAAGTCAGAACTATATAAGTATTTGGAAAATGTATCATTTCCTTATTATAATTTTATTTTAGCACCGCATTTCTATCTTTGCATTACTTCTTCAGAGTTAAGGCTTTAATATTTTTTTTTTTCCGGCATCCCAATTTAGTCAACGTTTAATGAATAAATAATTGATTCTGTAATCAGCATCTGACTATCAGAAGGATCCCTAAAATATTTGTGTTGTCTGCATGAGGGTGAAAAGACTCAAAAGACGCTATAAGGTTAGGTGATAATTTGGGGTTCTTTGTTGTACTCATGTACATTTTGGGTAGAGAGCTCTATTCTTTAAGAGCTGCATCGGTTCTGGTAGTAAGAAAAACCTGCAGATACATGCTAGCTGTTATTCATGTTTATACAAACATGACAGTTTTTGACGACATTGTATTAACCATTCTGACTTCATCATATATTTCTAAACCGACATACCCGGTTATGGGATAAAGTTAGCCAAAGGCTCTCCTGCATCTTCTTGAACCCCAAGTGTTGTGCGTACTATGTTATCAACTATAATTACAAGATCTTTTGTGTTCTAGATAAGTATTGTGAATGGATTTCTGTAGGAAATTATTTAGGAATCTATTGAATATCAAGATTGCTAACAAATAAAAAATAAATCATATCATACAATGAGACATAATAGTTAACATAGTTCGACATCAATGGATTGTATTTATGAAGGAGAAGGTAAATTCACCAGATCATAAATATATAAGAATATGAGGCCACACATCAAACTTAATATTTTGTCTAATATCTGATTTTTTGTGCGATATTTGGTATTCTATCAGATATATAATATTAATGGAGCTCTGAAACTTCTCTTCTCTTAACATTTTCTATCCGATATCCGTATTTTGTCTTTTTTCGTCCGATAATTAGTATTTTGTCTGATACTTAATACTTTCTATTTCAATTTTCTACTGAATATTTGGTATTCTTTACTATACATATTCCCTGTTTCATTTTTTTTGTCATTTACCTAGAATACTGTCTTATACTTAATACTACTAGTTTCAATTTTTTTGTCTGATGTCTAGTATTACGTCCGATACTTAATAAGCATTAGTACAACAGAGTTTTCTGATTATTACATCATAACATAAGAGCATAGATCATTTTGCAGGTGCAATGGCTACAGGCCGGTGGATATGCTAGTGGCTTGGCAGTGGGTAGGTGGTAATCTCGTGATTGTCAGATTTGGACGAAACATGAACTTTACCGAATTGTAAGAGAACTTGTATTGTTTAATGTTTAATTGTATAATTGTCCTTCGCATGACCCCAAAAATTCTTAGTTCTTATCTTGTTGATTAGTAGTTTTTTTATTGAAATTAGCAAGTGCATAAGTTGCATGGGCTCCGAAGCTCTTGTGAGAATCAAAGTGACCTGATACAATGAGTCAAATTAAGCTCCTACATGTATTTGAGTAAAAATTCAAATTAGAAAGCCCTTTTCTAGGAAGAACTTGAAACGTGAACCATATTTTCCGAGTCTTATTCTTCTTAAGTCATCGCTTTCGTAGATATGAGGTTGATGGCTGTACAAGTTAGAATTTGCCCAGCTGTGCAAAACTAAAATAATACAAGGATAAGATCAGAACAGCTTCAGCTTGACGAGGCAATACGCCGCCGTGGTGCTAACTAACCAAACCAATCTCTTACCAAAACTAATATATCTTCATTCATTTGTTAAATAATTAAAAAGTTAGTCCACGTCATCTGGATAGAGTTAGGACTTGGGACGCGGCGAGCCGCGTGACTAGAAGATGCGGCGTGTCGTGTCATCGCCAAGCAAGTTTAACGTCACGTCGTCGCCATCCAAAAGTGTTTGACAGAGTAATGATCGTTGTCAGTTTATCAATAACTCACGGTTCCACATCGAAAGCATAGTCAAATCAAAAGTGCCTTCGAGATTATTCTATTTCAACGGTCTAGATTTTGTTTGGACGAATTGAAAAAAGTATGGACGGTCTAAACATAACGTAAACGCATATTTACCATGATTTCTGCCTCTTCCAAGTGAATTGGATGGACTCACTTCGGTACTATTTTGCCCCTACCTTTTTCCCAAATTACCCTTCCTAATAATCTAAGTAAATTAATTTCACCTACAGTTTCACCAACCGGGCAACCACATTTCTTTTATTTAATTGAATATAAATGGAAATTCAAATGTGATTAAGAGTACCCATATATTGAACTAAAATAAAATGGCATAAATTTACAAAGTCAAATGTAATAAAGAGTTGGTTCCCTAGGGTACACGTAAGGGTTTAAAAGGACACCAAATAAGAAAAAGGAAGGGTAAAAATGTAACTTTAACAAGCAAAAATTGTCTTATTAATTATTAATAAATAACTAAACATTAGAGCATCGTCAGAGCTTATTATTTCCTGAATTTCTTCACTCCAACTGCCATCATCTACCTTTCCTTATATATAGAAATGTATTCCTTTAACACCTTCGTATTATAACAAAACAATCTCATTCAACGGAGGAAACTCTCTCTCTCTCTCTCTTCCTTCTTCTTTGTCTTACGCAAGGCCAGCCATGAATGCTCTTGCTGCAACAAGCCGTAACTTCCGCAACGCTGCACGTATTCTTGGCCTCGACTCTAAGCTTGAGCAGAGCCTCTTGATCCCTTTTAGAGAGATCAAGGTCTCTGTTTTCTTTTGTTTTGGTTTTAGTTCGTGGTTTTGCTTCTTGATATTATTAGTTTTATGTGAAAAAGAGAAAATCCTATTTACATGTGGGGTTGTTATCATCAGGTGGAGTGCACTGTTCCCAAAGATGATGGAAGCCTGGTCACCTACGTTGGATTTCGTGTACAACATGATAACGCACGTGGGCCCATGAAGGGAGGCATCAGATATCATCCTGAGGTGTGAATTTCTCATTGCCTTTTTTTTTTTTTTCTGCATGATGAGTTTTAGGAAATTTTGTCTCTTCTCTGCGATTCTCATTGGTTGTTGTAGCTTTATTTTAACCTTATTTTTATTGGGTTTAGATTGACTATATTACATAGATAACGTCTTTTTCAAATGTTCGATTTAGATTCCAGTTCAATTTTCTCTGAAATTGAAGGAGCTTATCACGTTGTTAGTCAATGCATTCAATTCGTGAAAAGTTACTTACTTGGCCATTAGTGACAAAATCATAGAAGTTGTGAAATTGAAAATAGGGTACTGCTCTAACGTTACTTCTTTTTCAAGTTAGCAATTCCGGAAAGAGATTTAGTCCCATGTTGTCAAAGCTTAAATAGGTAGAAAACTGTATGAAAAAACAGAACATTCCTCCCAGATTTGATGGTATGGAAAAGGAATTTTGTGTGGATTTGAGATTTAGATGATAATTTGTTGTTTTGAAAGGTTGATCCTGATGAAGTGAATGCTCTGGCTCAACTAATGACCTGGAAGACTGCTGTGGCGGATATACCATATGGTGGAGCAAAGGGTGGAATTGGATGTAACCCGAAAGAGTTGAGTAACAGTGAGCTGGAACGCCTAACTCGTGTATTTACTCAGAAGATCCATGATCTCATTGGAATACATACTGATATACCAGCTCCTGATATGGGCACAAGTGCTCAGGTCTTATAATCTGCACTAATTTTCTTTTTATGCATGTCTTGATTTGTTATCGCTTTTAACTCGCGGCTGAATTCCATTTCTTTTTAAATGTATATTTATTAGACAATGGCGTGGATTTTGGATGAGTACTCAAAATTTCATGGTCACTCTCCAGCTGTTGTCACAGGAAAGCCCATTGTAAGTGCTGGAGATTAACATCTTTAAATATGTGTTTGTTAGTTGTTGGATTTGAGATAAAACATTTAAAAGTTGAATTGAATGGAACCTCTCTCCAGCTGTCTAATGTCTTTATTTGATTTTAGGATCTTGGTGGATCATTGGGTAGAGAGGCTGCAACTGGGCGTGGTGTTGTTTTTGCAACAGAAGCTTTACTTGCTGAATATGGGAAGTCAATAAGGGATATGACATTTGCAATCCAGGTAGAGTTAACTTTCATGTCAATTGCATCTTTTCTTTTCTTTTCTTTTCTCAGGAAACTTGTTTCATTTTGTTGAAAGCTTTTCTGATTACTTAATTTTGCAGGGATTTGGAAATGTGGGATCTTGGGCAGCAAGGCTCATTCATGAAAGAGGTGGTAAGGTTATAGCCGTAAGCGACATAACTGGTGCGGTTAAGAATGCAGATGGAATTGATATCCTTGAATTGCTAAAGCATAAAGAAAGCACTGGCAGTTTGACAAATTTTAATGGTGGAGACTCCGTGGATCCTAGTGAACTTCTTGTGCACGAGTGTGATGTTCTCATCCCTTGTGCTTTAGGTGGAGTTCTGAACAGGTTTGTCTATTCCTGTCAAGAAACTTGTTCCTTACCTCTTTTTCTTTTCCATTTGGTAATTATTGCATGTTCTATTGTAAGGTCATTTTTTCTAACTCTCAATAAAGAAGCAGTTGTTGATCTTTTGTTTAATCCATTTTAACTGAATTGCCTAAATTCCTATGTTTGGTACTCTGAAGGGAAAATGCTCCCCACGTGAAGGCCAAGTTCATAATAGAGGCAGCAAACCATCCTACTGATCCAGAAGCAGATGAGGTAACATTGTTGTATTGGTTTCTTTGTATACTATCTTTGACAAGGTTATGGCGATTAATAATGAGGTTTTGATATTGCAGATACTATCCAAGAGAGGAGTTGTAATACTTCCTGATATATATGCAAATTCCGGAGGCGTGACTGTTAGTTATTTTGAGTGGGTTCAGGTAACAAATCTTTTGTAAAAAATGAACTTCTTTGTATCACTTTGATGATTGCATAGTAATGGTGGGAAGCATTCCAGTAGTTGAATAAATTTATGTTTCACATAAAATATTATTGCTTCCAGTAGTCGAATAAATTTATGTTTGATATGAAATACTCATTTTGGATGCCTATCAGTTCTTTCTATTCTTGGTGCATTGTAATTAAAAGATGCAGGTGCTTTGATCTCACCTTATATACTGGTCATATGGTCTTCAGACATTGAATGGTTGCCTTTTTGCTTAAATATGAGTCAGCCATTTGTATTCTTGATGGAAAGAGAGCCATATATGATATTCATTTCACTACATGTTCAAATAGGTACATGTTTGTAGTGAAATCTAATACTTTTACAACTTTATTTTATCTTGCAGAATATTCAAGGTTTCATGTGGGAGGAAGATAAGGTTAATAATGAGCTTCGGAGGTATATGATTCGAGCTTTTCATAACATCAAGGATATGTGCCAGTTACACAATTGTAATCTCCGAATGGGTGCCTTCACGCTTGGAGTGAATCGGGTTGCACGTGCCACACTATTGAGGGGTTGGGAGGCATAAATAGCTTTTTGTCCTTCTGTTGATCTTTTCATCCCCTTTATGTTTTTGTCTCTAGCTACAGCATAAGAATGCAGCTTGGAAGCTATTCTTACCTCCCACCAAATTATTATTTGTTTCCCTCTCTTGCAATTTTGAACTTCATACAGAATTAAGTGTATTCATTGGGGGGTTCAAACTTTATATCAAATCTGTGATTTTTTTTTTAGGAGCAATGTGTTTGAAAATTGTAGTTATCACTATCAGTCATGCTGTTGACTTAATTTATTTGCCTTTTTTCTGGCCTAAATTTAGAATTAAAGCACACCTTTCGAGATGCATTATGAACATCTAAATGCCAGTTGAAATTAACTGCACCCATTTGATGTTTGGGAAGCATCCATCTTCAGGAATAATTTAATATCCTAGCAGAAAAATGATTATTCATTAGCGGTCTCATTTGTCCAATAATGACCTGACACCCTCATGTTATAAGAATGCAGGGCATCGCCATTATTAACTATTGTGGCAGCACTCCCACATTTGATGTCTAACTGGTTAGCTCAGTGTCTGTATGTGTGGATTTATCTAGAAATTTTAGCTGCTTCATTTGGTATATTGAATTCTGTATAGACTTACTATCTTGTATGGACATTTGTGAAGCAGGTATCAAGTGGTACTTCTCAAAGTTTCTTAGAGTATGGGGTGACTATATTGATCTTTATTGCTTTCATCCAAGACGATATGGGCCCTGTGATCATGCATTGCTGAATTTTAAAGCAATGTGATTGATTTTGCCAAGTCTTAAATAATAAATCATAAATCAGATACAGATAAAAAAAAAAAAAAAAAAGCTCCCCATNTGATTGATTTTGCCAAGTCTTAAATAATAAATCATAAATCAGATACAGATAAAAAAAAAAAAAAAAAGCTCCCCATAACTTTACTGACAAAACAGGGGACGGAAAGATAATCTTATTTATTGTTAAGTATGGGCTTTCCTCAGTTTTTTTTTTTTTTTCTTTCTATCAACTAGCAGAAGCAAAGAAAGCGAAAAGGAACCTAAAAAAAGAAATAGGATTCTTTTGAAACTACCATGGCTACCATCGCCATTTCTGCTTCACTGCAAAGAGCCTGCAGCTTAAGCCATGTAACCAAGAAACAACAGGCTAAAACCAGAACTGCCCGCTCTGTCGGAACAAAGCAGGTCGCAAATGTTGTCACTCTAAATGTGGAGGGCACAAAAAGTTTAGAAATAGTTGAACAAGAAGATAAGTCTTCTTTACACATGGTTAAATCAAAGGATGCTGAAGATGAGTTCAAGCAGCATGGTGTGGAGACAGACTCTTCCGTCCCAAAATTCATCGATGAGCGCTGGAAGAAAGGGACTTGGGATCTAAACATGTTTGTTAAGGATGGCAAGATGGATTGGGATGCTCTCATTGTTGCAGGTGAGTGCCTTAGCTTCCAAGAATATGCAATCAAACGTTGTTACAAACATTTTCTTTTTGTTAGAGAGAAAACTATAGTGTTTGTTAACTTTACCAAACAAATTCATAACTTGGAACAACCCTGTTTGGTTTTCTACCTGTTGTTCTTGTAGAGGCAAGAAGGAGAAGGTTTCTGGAACTATATCCTGAATCAGCTAAAAATCAAGAACCAGTAGTGTTCAGGAGCTCCATCATACCTTGGTGGGCATGGATCAAAAGATCTTATCTTCCGGAAGCTGAGCTGATCAATGGTCAGAGACCCTTATTAAACATCACCCTTCCCCATTAAATACATAGACATAACATCTTAATTAAATTGCATTACAATTGTTTCAGGTCGAGCTGCAATGGTGGGATTCTTCATGACATATATTGTAGACGCATTGACAGGGCTAGATATGGTTGGTCAAACTTGCAACTTCGTCTGCAAGATAGGAGTGTTGGTGACAGTGCTTGGTGTCATACTCTTCAGGCAAACTCAAGATTTGAAGAACCTGAAAAGCCTGGCTGATGAGGCAACTTTGTATGACAAGCAATGGCAAGCCTCTTGGCAAGACCAAAATCCAAATGCTAGGGACTCCGGAAAGAAAATTTAGTTCCATTAGTTCTTGTACAAGTCAAAGACTAGAAGTGTCCCCATTATATGTACAACTACTTCCAAAAATCAATCTATAAATCTCTCATAATCGCAAGAATTTTTACTAATTATGCCTTAAATACTCCCAATAAGTAATAGAAATGGAAGGAAAAAATCAAAACATAGTACTTGTCGAATTATTTATTTATTTTTTAATATTTTCTATTACCACATATAAGGTTTTTTAAATATATTTTACAAGCGTGAACCGGCGGAAAAAGATGCCCAAATCAAAATCTTTGACATCATAAGTAAAGATTATTTCCATGTAATATCGTTATCCTGGTATGGTCAAGTTGAACTGATAAACTTTGATCATATAATCTTCTCAAAATCTTACGTGTGACTTAATTACATCAAATACTCAAATGAAAAATAAATGAATAAACAGCTTTTGCTTTCAGGACACTCCAATTCAGAAGATAGGTGTAGATAATACATCTTCGTGCCTTGCACTACTTTCATTAGAATTCAAACTATAGAAAAGCATTTTCTCTTTCGAATAAACTTGTAAAGGTGAATAAAATTCTATCAAAAGATTATATTGTTCGTAAATAATAATAATAATAATAAATTAGAAATATTCTAAGTATCTTTCTTAATGGAAAAGCTGACATTATCCTGAACTTGAATTTTGGAGCTTTTCCAAAACGGAAGCAGAAAAAGAAACACTTGCAAAAACAGAAACTTTTGTTTCAATTTAAAACGTCTGTCTCTCTTATAACCAACAAATTGCAGTGGCAGATGCCAAGTCCCTCCTTCTCCTCCTCTTCTTCTCAGTCTCACCCAATTCCCAAATGTCATCTGTCAACAAAGCCACCGAGGCCGACGCCGAGCGCCGATTGCGGGAAGCGGAGGAGCGGCTTCGAGAGGCCATAGAAGAGCTTCAGCGCCGCCAGCGCTCACACGCCTTTGGTGGTGGCTCCAAGCCGCCTTGCCACCACGCGTCCGACGAGTCCTGTGTGGCGAACGCGATCGGTAATCTCTGCCAAAGCTTTCTCCTTTCTTACGGCGTGAGAGTAGGGATCGGAATTCTGCTACGCGCTTTCAAGCTCGCACGTCGACAGTCTTATGCTTCGCTTCTCGATCTCAAAGTAAGGATTTTTTTTGTTGGGTATTTCAATTTTCAATTTTTGATTTAAAATTTGTAGGAAAGATTGAAGCTTTCGTTTATTTGATTACAGCAACTTGTATCAGAGAAAGATTTGATTGTCAGAGAAGAAGCTTGTAGAATCGGTTTACTATTTGGTGGGTTTACTGGATCTTATCATGCGCTTAGATGCTTGTTGAGGAAGTTGAGGAACAAAGAGACGCCTGCGAATGCGTAAGCATTATGTGAACTTACTTTTTGTATTAATTTACTCATTGTTTTGTTGACTTTGTTTAAGGGGATATATGATTGGAGCAGAATTTTAGCAGGTTCAATTTCTGGTTTATCTGTGTTAGCATTAGATGATCGGAATAGGAGACGTACGCTTGCTCTTTATCTTTTGGCTAGAGTAGCTCAGGTACAGTCATGGATACGTTTTGTATCAGTTGTTTCGAATTTCCGGAATTTGGGGACTGTTGGTTTAATTTTTGTTTAATTGTTTTTGTTATCAGTGTGCATATAATTCTGCTAAGTCTAAGAACAAGTTTCACTTGTGGGGTAGTCATTGGAGACATGGAGATTCTTTGCTCTTTGCTATAGCCTGTGCCCAGGTAATGTGTAGCTTATACTCATTGTTGACCAATAAGTTTTTTGTCGAAGATTAAATTTGTGTTCTTTGTTTAAAGAAAAAGAAAAAGAGAATTAAATATTCAGACTATTCTACAACTTGGAGAAAACCTTTTGGAAATGCACTTCGATACAGTTAGTTTACTATGTAGTTACAATTCATTTCCTTCCAACTTTTTTATTTTTTAACATTGGTCATAGATACCAGTACTTTGTAATAGAAAATAGAAATTCTGGTTCTATATTTTGAGAAGTAATCGTAACTATGCATCTATTTGCATCTATAAAGAGTCTGTCCTGAAATCTGTTTTCAGTTTCTTTCAGGATGTTTTCATTGTAATAATATTAATTGAGAATACCTTTCAGGTTATGTATGCCTTTGTAATGCGTCCTGAGAGCTTGCCAAAATCATATCAAGATTTTATTCAGAAGACTGGTCCAGTTGCGGCCCCTGTATACAAGGCTGTCAGAGAGAGCTGTCGAGGTGGTCCAGTGGATGTTGCCTCTCTGTCGGCATACTTATCTAATAAAAAGAAATTCAACAATGTCAATTTGGAAAAGTTTCCCTCTGTTATTCCTTGTTCCATTATTCATCCAGACACAGATTCATGTCTGGTTCACAATGGTAATGCAGCATCGGCTACATTCAAGAAAACATTTCCACTATACTTCTCCTTGACATTCGTACCATTTGTTGTTCTGCACCTACAGAAGGTACACTTCTCGCTCAAGTTAATTTCATGTTTCCCCTAGTATTAGAAAATAAAAATAATAATTTTAAAAAAAATTTAATAATGGGTTTTATGTTTTTGCTTCTGCTTATATGACATATATTAGTAAAAAGTCATGCTTGTTGATGTTGAATGGAAAATTTTGTATGGGCATTGAAACACCATTTATCATGCAACAGGTTTCTTCTTGGTTTTTTATTTTGATGAATGAATTGACAGGATTTCAAGGCATTCAAAGTTTTTTTTTTTTTCATGCAACAGTAGACAATTTCTCCGTTTTCCCATAATTGAGAGAAATTTTTTTGGTATAAAATTTGGGTTTTTCTTCGTCCGTTATATTTTGTTCTCTGGCCAAGGATTGCAGTTTCATTTCATTTTTGAAACTTATTTATTATTGTTTTTTGTCTCTAACTTTTTGATCCACTTCTAGTTCATGGATGCCCCTGCTCGTACCTGTTGGCTTGCACTTAAGGGTGCTGTTCGCTCTACCTCATTCTTGTCTGCATTTGTTGGAATTTTTCAGGTACCTGTTTTCTCATTTTCTACTTTTAAAAATTACCTGAATTCATGCTCATTATTTTTTTGGGTTCATCCAAGGGAGTCATATGTCTGCACAGAAAAGTTGCTTCGAAAGACCACAAGCTTGTATATTGGTTTGCGGGCGCAATATCTGCCTTTTCTGTATTATTAGAGAAAAAGGCCAGACGTGGGGAGCTTGCTCTATATGTCCTTCCAAGGGCAGGAGACTCATTGTGGTATATACTAGTGAACCGTCACTTTCTTCCTGACATAAAGAATGCTGAGGTATGCTCATTTTTATCCTTTCCTTCGAGAGGAGACACCCACTTCATTTTCTGATGTTGCTTAGTTCTGTTTTTATGCTATGTCTGCAAAAACAATACTTGGTTTAGTTCAACTCATATTTTTGAAAAAATATGTGCACCTATATTTTAACTCATCATGTAGTTGTTGATAAATTTAGTTACGGAGCTGTGAGGAGTGAATGGGAGACTGTTTTAATTGTGTATTAGAACACATTTTTTTCTTAACAGAAGTATGAGACTCTTGAAAAATAGAAGATGGTTTCATTTTTCAGTTTGTTGGTTGGATTTGCTATATATTTACAGCCCAAACTCATGTTTCCAAACTGTCTCAGGTGGCATTATTTTGTGCATGCATGGGAGGAATCATGTACTACTTAGAATATGAGCCAGACACTATGGCCCCATTCCTCAGAGGCCTGATTCGCCGTTTCCTTGCCAGTAGAATAAACAATCCAGCTCCTCCATCTAATCGGAGTGCATCATATTTCCAAACTCTCGATGCCATGAAGAAGCCAAAGTTGGAGGGCAGCCGAGAAGCTGAACCTTCACCACCCCAGGAATACAATCTTGAATCAATTCCTGGGCTTTAAGTGATTTCTGGTGGCTTATAATACTGCAACTAGAAGTCAGTCCCAGTCATTCTTTGTCATTCATTTGATATGTACTATTGCAGAGCAGTTGGGATCTGCTTAATTTTGGAGAATCTAACGAAAGGCATTTGACATCCTTTCGCTGCTTTGTATTGTTTTGCGATCTCAACAAATCAAGGAACTCTTGATTCTCAACTCAGCCTAGGTTCTCACATCTTAGGATCATATGTTTAACACACTGGCGTAGTGTATTATGAAAAACGATATAGAAGATGCATTGAAATAATGATAGCTGTAAACTTCTCGGAAGGTTTTTCCTGCAGTAAATAATTCTGCTGTTTCTGTAAAACAAGAGTTATCAGGAAATTGCATTCAGATGGTTGTATAGATTCTTCAAGCATTGTATTCTTCTTCTAAAAAGTCAGACACCTTCCAGTTCATAATAATAGTTAGCAAGCATTCTCTTTGTAACTCGACACCGAATAATCTTCCAACCTCTGATGAGTGATGATGTCGACCTCCTACCTGTATAGCCCACTGCTGATAAATATAGTCTTTACTCGCAATAAAGATTAACTCTTTCATAGAAACAATTTTTTACATGTAAAGAAGAAACTTGTAGCGCTAGAATTCCTATACTAGTTTATTACCTTATTTCTTTTAAATATGACAATGCAGACAGTCTTAGCTCATTGTCAACCTTGTATGCACTGTTTGGCTCATCAACTGACGAATTGCTATTTAAACAGAGTCATGAAACAGCTTGGCTTGTGTCTGCCTTTGATTTGTGCAATGGAGACGTTTAGCCAATTCTATTAAAGAATGAAACAAATGTGGCCATGGAAATAAAGAAACCAGCAAAAAGTATCATCTGTCATATATTTAACTTTTTCCCTATATAACTATTCTATCAACCTTAACAATCTAAGAAAAACAACTTTGGCATTTTCAACCACTATGGATAGAAGACTATTTGAGGCAGCTCTGCGAGGAGATGTCCAAAACTTGCTCGAACTTCTGGTGGAAAATCCTTTACTACTCCATACTGCTGCACTAGCTTCAGCAGGAAATCCCCTGCACATAGCTGCTGCTTGCGGGCATGTTGATTTTGTAAAGGAGATCATAAGGCTGAGACCAGATTTTGCTAAAGAAGTTAATCAAGAAGGGTTCAGCCCTATGCACTTGGCTTCAGCTAATGGGCATGTGGAGATTGTAAGGGAGCTACTAAAAGTTGACCAGAAACTTTGTCACCTGCAAGGACCAGAGAAAAAGACTCCTCTACATTGCGCAGCTATCAAAGGGAGAGTTGACATGGTAAGTGAATTGCTCTTAGCTTGTCCTGATTGTGTGGAAGATGTCACTGTTCAAAGAGAGACTGCTTTGCACCTTGCTGTTAAGAACAACCAGTTTGATGCTATTAGAGTGCTGGTGGACTGGATTAAAGAATTGAAGAAGGAAGATACGTTGAATATGAAGGATGAGCAAGGCAATACAGTGCTGCACCTAGCAACCTGGAAAAAGCAACGCCAGGCAAGTACAAGTTCTTATTTTATCTGATGTTATAATTACATTTCTGGTATATATTGCTGCTTTGTTCTTCATTTTTCCCCTTCCCTGATCAATGTGATCACAATAAGCAAGCATTTGACTTTTAAACTTTTGATAGGAGGTTGTATCTGAGCTTTCTCGCCCTAGAAATCTCTTGATATATATTTTATAAGAATTTGATAATGATGTGGTGTAGTAAACAAATCGAGGTCAACGGCCAGCTTCAAGGGAGGATACAAACTGGTTGGAAAAATTTAACTAGCAGTCGTCATACCTGTCTATTTTTTGTGGCATTAGGATGATGTCAATCGATGGAGTGAATAAAAACCTGACATCAGATAGAAAATGCCTTAGCCATGTCCTGAAATAATTGGGAACACTTTATCCAACGACCGGGCTTGGTGCTCCATTTCTTAAAAGGAGTTTGTTTTGTTTTGTGCACTGTCTAAAACACTCTGAAATAAAATTATAGTTTGTATTTCTTGAATTTTTGTTAACTACTAATTGTTTTTCTCGGAAAATTCAAAGAAAAGTTAAAAAAATCAAAAGAATCCTTGCAGGTAATTGAGCTGCTACTTGGCCAGAGGACAACTGCTTCAGGGCTGTTGGAAGTAAATGCCATAAACCTGAGAGGTCTCACTGCCCTTGATGTGCTTCTGATGTTCCCAAGTCAAGCTGGTGATAGAGAGATGGAGGAGATCCTTCTGACTGCCGGAGCCATGAAAGAGAGAAATATTAACCACTTCTCTCCCACCAGTCCCCTTGAATCTTCTTATGATCATACCTTATTAAACAATTCCAGAGGACCAGAGACAAGGCTATCACGACCGAATGACTTGGTGGAGTACTTCAAGTTTAAAAAGGGTAGAGATGCTCCTGGTGAAACACGCACTGCACTATTGGTTGTGGCTGTTTTGGTGGCAACCGCAACCTTTCAAGTCGGAGTAAATCCTCCAGGCGGTGTTTGGTCAGACAACAACACCAGCGTCAACCAACAATACTATGCAGGGAATTCAATTATGGCTTCTGTGAATGTTATTGGGTTCAGCATTTTTATGCTTTTCAACTCAATAGGGTTCGCATTGTCTCTTCACATTATAAACATCCTCACTTTCAAATTCCCCTTGCGATTGGAGCTTCGAACCTGTATCGTTGCATTGTTTTCCACATACAATACTGCAGTGATAAACATTGCACCTGATGGCATACGACCTTTCGTCATTGTAATTACGATAATCTTGCCTATTATTATACCACTTATCATCAAGTGGATTAGACTACATGTAGAAAGGCTCACGAAACGCATTGTGGATATGATTCATCGACTCTTCTAAAATAGTGTGGATGGGAGGAGGAACAAGAGGCAGAATATAAATTTTGATATACACTGCTTAATATATTCTTCATGATACATCTCATGACAGCAAATATGATTTAATAAATAAGAAGTTGTGTAGCAGCTACAAAATATAAAGTTGGTAGAATATAAACCTCCTATTATACTATCCGACCCCAAAAAACTAAAAGCAAATATGTATCAATTCAGGCAAATTTATCATATAAAAAGAAAAGATAAATAAATCAAAATGTATTTCAGGATCTTATTGAACTGACCAGGACAATTTGGTTTATGAGACTTATGAATTGAATTAAATTCTAGGACTGGTGAAGGGCAATAGAACTGAATAGCAATATTTAGTTTTTTCTTGCTTCCTCATCCTAAGAAAGTGTGATTCTCTATGTTGTATTTTGATTTCATGAACAAATCAATTCAGATGTCTGCATGTGAAAAAATTTATAGATATGGCACGTACTGTCACCTAACTATGCACTGAATATCCTGATCTTCTGAAATGTGAGGAAGAAGCTAACTAGTAAGAGTTTTGACTTCGTACAAACCTTCTATACTCTCCTTGGCCACTTCTGTTGGGTTGGTTAGTAGGCTGCTGTTCTAAATCTTTGCTATGATCACCTATTGCAGATCAAGATTGCTCTGGAAGCACAGAGAAGGTTCTTTTGTTGATATTATTACCAGTATTTGATTCAGAGTCGTTTTGAACCATTGATTTATGAGATTAGAAGCAACCAATTAGTTTTATGATAAAACCTTCGAGAAAAACCTTCAGCTTCTTACTTCTTTTCCTCATATACATCTTCAAATGTTCAAACGTGGAGTCTACGTTAGTTGTTAGCAACATTTGGGCAGCTCGTTGAAGTCCTTTGAGGAAGTCAAATTCTCTCAGGGTGATAAAGGGGTTTAAAACAAAAGAGTTGTTTGGAAATTGCATTTGGTAACTTATGCATTGAAGTCTTTTGAATAAAGATCACTTATGCATTGAAGCATTTCTTTCAAGTTAAGAAGAAACTTGTAGCGGTAGAATTCCTCGACTTCCTTGTTAACTTACTTCTTTTTAATTACGACAATTCAGACGATATTAGTTCATGGTCAACCTTGTATCCTGTACTGGCTCATAACTAACGAATGGTTATGTTTAAGCAAAGCTATGAAACAGCTTACATGTGTCTAGTTTCGATTTTGCGTAACTGAAACTTTTAGCTAAATCTGAAAAAAAATATGACACCAGTATGACCAAAAAATAAACAAACTAGGAAAAAAAATGGGTTTCATCTGTTATATAATACATTTTCCCCATACAATTACTACTGTCCACCTTAACAATCAAAGAGAAACAACTTTGGCATTTTCAAACACTATGGATAGAAGACTATTTGAGGCAGCTCTGACAGGAGATGTCCAAAACTTGCACCAACTTCTGGTGGAAAATCCTTTATTACTCCATACTGCTGCACTAGCATCAGCAGAAATCCCCTGCACATAGCGTCTGCTTACGGGCATGTCGATTTTGTAAAAGAGATCATAAGGTTGAAACCAGATTTTGCTAAGAAGGGTTCAGCCCTATGCACTACGCGTCAGCTAATGAGCACACAGAGATTAGAAGGGAGCTACTAAATAATTGACCAGAAACTTGGCCATTTGCAAGGACCAGAGAAAAAAAAACTTTCCTCTTCACTGCGCAGCTATCAATTGGAGAGTTGACGTGGTAAGTGAAATGCTCTCAGCTTGTCCTGATTGTGTGGAATATGTAACCGTTCAAAGAGAAACTGCGACCTTGCTCTTAAGAAGACTCAGTTTGAGACTATTAGATTGTCGGTGGACTGGATTATAGATATGAAGAAGGAAAAAATCTTGAATATGAAGGATAGGCAAGGCAATACAGTGCTGCACCTAACAACCTGGAAGAAACAACTCCAGCCAAGTATCAATTTTTTATTTTATCCGGTGTTATATTATTACATTTTCTTGTTTATATTGCTCTTCTTTTTTTTTTTCTTTTTTTTTTTGGGAAAATCCCCTCATCGATGTGATCGCTATGAGGAAGAATTTGACCTATGGACTTTTAATAGGAAGCTGCACCTGAGCTTTCCTCCCTGGACATCCATTGATAGCCATATTTTTTAAATAATGTGATAAACTTCATAAAGATGATCTGGTGGAGTAAACAAATGGAGGTCAAAAGCCAGCTTCAACTGGGGATACAAACTGGTGGGAACAATTTAATTATTGGTGTACTTATACCTGTAGAGTATTGATAGCAGGACGGTGTCTATGGATGGGGCGAATATTAACCTGTCATTATATTGAAATTGGCTTAGTCCGTGTCCTGAATTAATTTTATTGTTAAAAACTGTTTAAAATATTGTTATGATCGTGTGGAAAAATCTAACAGTACAATTAAGAGTCATCATCATTGTTTACGCAATATATAATTGGCGCATCAGCTAAAAAATGCTTGTTCAAGTAGAATTCTGAGAATACAGCTTCATACGTGTTGAATCCTTGATTCTTAATTGAGACATATTTGTTAAATAAAAACAAATAAATAAATAAGATACGAGAAATCAGCAAAATTTTATTATAAAGAATTCAAATTAAAAAGAGCAATTCTTTGTCAATTCTATCACTTCTCATATATAATAACTTGTACATCGGCATCGATCCCAGGCAGCTCATACGGTGCAGTTGTACATTATACATATATAGACTATGTAACATTTAACACAAGTAAAATGGTGGTAACATGACGGACAGAGAGAAATCAACTTAACTATTCGCTGAATTCTTGGACTTCCTCGTTATGTCTTTAAGCTCTTCAAAGTATGACCTCAAATGCACTAATTGGTTATTGCCTACTGCGGTGCAAAGAACAGTGGATTCAAGGTCAGCACCCTTTGAGAGATTAAGGACAAGAATTCGGGTGAAACAATTTTGAACAAGCGTAACATATAAGAATTTCAACAAAAAAGATAAAGACTACAGCTTTAATATAAATTGAAAGTACCTCTATTCAATATATTTACAATGGTCCTATAAACACTTTATGTTATGTAAACATTGCATAACAGCCTCATTAGCAATCCTATCAAATATATCTTGCTCTATATATACAACCATATGATCATTCCTCCATTCCTCTCTCATCCATTCTTGCAGTTTATTCTTCGCAATAGTCATTTCTGAAAATGCCCTTTCTATAATAGGAGTGGTAATTGGAAGAATTAATGCTAATGTTATCAACAAATAAACTAATGGATACACTCAATCCTTTTTTGTCTCAACCATTCTTCCTACAAGATCACTAATTCCTTTTAATCCCAAAAACTCAATGCTAGAGTGCAAATCCATTATGAAAGTCCCAAGCTGCATCTTAAGTGCCATCAGCTCCATTTTAGAAAATTCTTTTGGATAAAATTCGGCAAAACATACTAACTTCTGTTTGTCAAAGGCAGCAAACGAGTTATTTGGAGATAGACAGGCCACACAAAGAAGCAACTCAGTGCTCACCTCATTAAAACGGTCATTTACTTCTTGAAGTTGCATATCTAAAACACCATTGAATAACTCAGTGAAATAATGGTACAAATTTGTAACTTCTTGAGCTATATGTTGTGGTCGTCTTCGAGTTGGAAATATATCATCCATATTGGGCATATCAATACCATGTTGAACACAAAAAGATGAAACTTGGCCAAGAATCCCATCCATTCCTCCCTCTTCATTTGCAATTCTTGCTTACATATACCAACCAACTTCATAGCATTCACAATATCTTGATCTCTTCTTTGCAATGCTTGTGACAACTCATTTGAAATTGCAAGTATAACTTTCATCAAACGTAGACTAAAAACAAAATCAAATGACAACATCCCATCTAATACAGCATTGGCTTCATAGTTTTGATCCAAATCTGATATATCTTCTGCCATTATCTCAAGTGTATCAAATAGGGATGAGAACAAGGTGGTTAAATGGACCAAAAGTATCATAATATGAACCGCAACGAGTATCACCAGAATATTTCAAAGAAATCTCTTGATTCAAATCATGTCCACTTGAAAATCTATCACTACTGAGTGCTTGAAAGGGAATGGCTAAAAGAGCTTATTTTTCCTCAAGAAAATCACGATGCATAGATGAGCCTTCAATAACATTCGTCAATTTAGCAACGATACTGAAAAGAGATTCAACTGGGAGATGATTCCTTGCAATTGCTATAAGAACTGACTGAAGTTGATTAGCAAAACAATGAGTCTTATAAGCACACTCATTCTCCTTCATAATGAGCATTTTAAGATTGTTGAACACACTGGCTTATAATTCGCCCCATTATAGCCTTGCCCACGCAACTTAGACATAACTCAAGCCAAGCTTAGAAACTAACTTATCAAGTGATGACTTAAGTGGATAAGCGGTGATACTAGTAATATGTTCAAGGCTTATAAAACGCTCAACTACATGTCCACTTTTATTCACATAAAGCAATATGACAACCATTTGCCCATTCCCATAAATTTAAAGATACTCATCAATCAATAAAGAGAACAATGCATCATCCATCTCCCTAACAATAGCATTGGTAGATTCACTTGAAAAGGCACTTAAAATATCTCTTTGAATGATTGGCGACGTCAATTTCAGAATTTCAGCAGCATTCTTCAAATCCTCATTATAACTACCAAGCAATCATAGAAGCTCATAAAAATTTCCTTCGTTACTTGAAATAAAAAACTCATCAACATAATCAATCGGAAGCCCTCGTCTCAAAAGAAACAGAACACAATCAATTCCAGCATTCAAATGAGTTAGGTACTGAATCAGTTGTTTTTGTTTCAATAAGGCTTCACAGTTACTCCAAGCTCGGTTGTGATTACCACTGGGGCCTCCAACATGAATTCGAAATTTTTCCTTTTTCTTCCAATTTGAAAACCCTTCATTGATGAATGCATCAGCACCTGCATGTTCACCAATTTCAGACTTGAAAAGATAACAACAAAGACAAAACGCAGCATCTTTTGTTGTGCTATATTCCAACCGATCAGGGTATTCATCAAAACCAAGTAGGCACAAAGAGTGAAGATTCGGGTGAAGTTAAAAAAAATTGAGTGGCCACATTGGGTTAAAACACAACGTTTTGTGCTAAATGCAGCGTTTTGGCGCTGGTAACTTTACAATGGAAGATAACACGCCGATGTTCCATTTTTTTTTTTGTTGCTAATTCAGCTTCCACGAAGGGGTAATACGGTAATTACACAATATTTATATAAACTTCTCAACACCGAGTCCGCGGTTGTGTTGATACCTTAATAAAATATGAGTAGAACATCTACTTTAATCTTCTTAAATAACTTTTAATTATCTTGAATTCTTAATCTAAAAATTAGCTTTGCCAAACCCTCCACACTGCCTGACTACCATGCTTACTTGCAATGTGTTAGTATGCTGCAGAGTGACTAAGTGCTAATAGCTATGAAAGAAATTGTTAAGACACTCAAACAATATTCAAGAGATATTGAGAAAACAGAGGAGAAATTGTGTTTGTATTTCTTTGTCACACATATTACATCCCTACACATCTCAATATATACAACAAAAA
>JANLJB010030886.1:0-32931 GCA_026212285.1 Bursera cuneata | reverse complement strand
TAAGCAAAAATGAAGGTAAATTATTAAGCAAATAGAAAAAAATAGAATCAATTTGAGTTTCCTCTCTGGAAATATCTCTTAGTATTTGGGTATAATTTCTTTGTCTGATATCAAAATATAATAGTTACAACTTTTATGTTGATGACTTTTTCAAAATATAAATATAATTTTTTTACGTATAAAGTTCATGCCGGGGGGGGGCGGGGGGGCCCGGGTGGGGAGGAACCTAAGCTTAAAAAAACCTAGATTAACGTATCGGAGGAGGAGAAGAAAGGACCTACTAATAAAAATATATAGATTTCTTCAATCCTTTTAGTTTGCAATTTTCTTCTCAATGTTTTTCTTTAGTTTTCTTCTTTTTTTTTAGTTTCGTCACAAAGTAATTCTATTGTGTTAAGGCTATGATGTAGTCTAACCCTATAGATTGAATAATTTAAATTTATCTTATTGAATTTTTTTGATAATACTGAGTGTTTGATCACTATCACTGCATGAATAACCTCACTTATTGTGTTGAAATTGAAAGATTAGATATAATAATAGACCTTATAATTCAATATCATAATTCATCTATATAATTGAAATATTTGTATAAATTATGTAGCAACAAAAATGAGAGTTATTAAACTCAAATTAAAAATAATTAAGTTAGGACAATCTCAATAAGTTTATTTCTTCTTAAAAGAGATTGATAAATAATATTAAGGACTCTTGCTTTAAATAATTTATCTCAAAATTCAGTAGTATTATACTTGAAGAATCAATTCAGATTAATTATGATAAATTCATATGTCTTAGTAATTAAGTTCATTGCTTTAATTTCAATTTTCATTATTTTTATTTTATTTCCTATTTTAATTTAATTTCAATTTAATTTTAACATTTAAATTAAATTTCTTTTATTTAAATAATAATAAATTCAGTAAAATTAATATTTAATATATTGATCTCCATTGGTACCATATTTGATTGAAAAATCAATATATCACTTGATATGATTTTGTACTTTGGAAAAAATTTCACAACAATCAAATCCACACTCTCCATGATTGCCAACATCTAGTACATTCTACTACAATAACCATTTCATAGTACATAATAGGAAGTTCATGACGCGATATGCAGAAATCAAAAGAAATTGAACTTACCAGACAATCAAGTGTCTACCCACTTGTTTGCTAGCATGTGTATTTACTAATTATATCATTGAGCAAAATATCAAAAAATATATATACCAAGCAATATTGTTTGCAAAGTGAGAGCATATCTAACAATGTTCTAACTGAATGTAATCCGGTTGTATAATTTCAGTCTTTCTTTTCACTTTCTTTCTGCCAAATAATTAATTATTATTCCGTTTTTCTTTTCCTCTTTCCCTAGGCTTACTTTGCCCTTTCTTACTTTTTTATTTTTACAGATACAACTTTTGTTCAGAAAAATAAATAAAATTAAAAAAATAGAAAAAGCAGCAGTAGTACTGAAAGCGTCACATCTGGGGTCTCGTCTGGACAACATAAATTTTCCCTTCCTTAACCACACCTTCTATGTCCTGTGGCGATCCATAAAGTTCCTCGATTTCGTTTCCAGCCCGAGCAATGGAAGAGAGGATTGATTGTCGGAAGTTTCCATCGGTGATCAGGGGGTCAGTTGAGTAATCGAGTACAACTTTCTCCTCTTCATCCATTGGCACACTGCATAAAGAGAGAAAGCATATGACAACCAAATGCTAACAGAAGATTTACTAGTATTTCTCGTTTGAATGATCATTGCATATAACATAGGCCACCAATAAGCAGTGCACATTGGCTTGATATAAATTAAATGTTATCCATATTTTGCCCTAGTCAGTGGAGAATTTAGTAGTTACCTATCATATAGGCCTGCACCAGCATAACCTTCTAAATCTTCACCGTTGGAATCAGATCGGAAGATGATAGATCGTCTTATAAAGAGTCCAATAGGTTTGCTTGGATAACCCAATACCTGACATTTGCACAAATTGTGGGTAAAATGGGCAATAGATTGATAACCTGTCGTGTTTCTCTATCTACACAATGATTAATTAAACCATGTGATTCTTCATACAAAAAATTCATGTTTCACATAAGAACTTCGATAGGCACAAACAGCTCTAGAAGATAAGTAAGCTGAGCAATTAGTTCCATATTCATACATCTTTCTATGATTTTAGAAACCAATCAAATGAAAATGTTTTACCTGAGGAGAGTCCAATTTATTCTTCTTGCAAACAAAACTCAAAGCACGGCCTGGATAAGCTCCAACTAAAGTTTCTCCAAGTCCCTTCACCACCTAATCAAAGAGAGCGTACTAAATTAATGCTTTTACTTCCTATTGACATTAATTTATGTATTATGTTAACATGTGCCCCACAGATACATCATAGCAGGCCAAAAAACCAATTTTCATTCTTTCAATGCATTATAATTGTAACTTTTCTTCTCTATGAAGAGGATGCATTGATTTTTATTAAAATTTTACTTGTTTGTACTCCTAAAATGTGTCCTTAGACACGTTAAAAAACCCTTAACTTAATTTGCACTAGGGAAAAAAAAAATATATATATATATATTTTTAATACATGTATACATAGTTTTAATACCTCGGCATATATCTCTGATGAGTCTCCTGAAGAGGGATTAGTTGTATGGATAACAAATGCATAATCAGCATTGATTACTTCCTGAACCAGAACAGCCATGCAGAGATATTCATGATCTAATTTCACTTTCCTTGTGCTGAAGTACGCTCTCTCATTCCATTTTGAGGCCCAAACCTGGAACGCAAATAGAATCACATTAATGTTAGGATACAGCAAATAGAATTCTAAATTTTGAAATTTATATTCATCTCTAATGCAGGTGAACAGTTAACCTTCTTTATAGCCATCCATGCTTGCTCCCATCGTTGCTCACCTTCATCACCAGGCCATGGCATTCCAGAACTTTTCATCTTGGTCTTCAGTTCTTGTACCTGAAACAAACTCTTGCTCGTAAGTAATCAATTTGAAGTAACTGTTCCTTCTGGCTGTGGCAACCAAGCGGTTACTCAACTCAACTATGCCTCAGTGCAAACTAGTTGGATAATGACATCAATCCTTTTCCTACAATCTGCCAACCCAGGGTCTTACCAACCAATATGATGAATTAATGAATTTAAACTCATGCTTTATACATGAGAATAGTTGCAAAATAGACAAAACCAAGTCTGCCTCAACTTTGTAGAGGAAGGGAGGAGTTGGTGAAGGAAAAGCTACCAGAAAAGTCAGCTCCTTCAGATGCATATTGCCTGCTTATCAATATTGTTTCCCATGCAGTTATTCATAGAGCAAGGAGAAAAAGTACGCTCGTCTAAAATTATAGTAGCGATAAATGTTCTCAACAAATATATCTTCCCTAACAATATAAACAAACATACCAACTGGGGTGGGGCTGCGAGCTCTAAAACTGTATTACGAATCTCCTTGAGCGCACTATGCTCTTCTTTTCCTAACTTTTGTTTCAATATTTTCAATTTCTGAGCCACAGCCTGGCAATTAAAGAAGAGATACAGAACCCATCAGAAGAGAGAAAATAAATATATTCTGCAGCAGCAAAATTGCAAACTAAATGTTGCAACTGAAAATGGTGTAACTACTAGGACAGTGGCATTGTCCCAGTAGAATTTCTCTAAATTCCAACAATTATTAGATCATGGAATACCAACTGTTCCATATACAAAACTGAATCTTATAGATCTTTCTTTCAGTCTTCCAGGTTAAGAGAACAGCAATAAAATGATGCTGTGTTTATATTCACTTCAAACCCCAAACTTCTGAGTAATATGGTTCCTCTTCAGTTTAGAGTTTGAAACCCTTACTAGGAAAATTTCTTCCATGCTACAATGTCACTGCCAAAGCATCGAAGGAAGTCTTGGAGTCATTAATAAGAATGCATACACTCACATAACAATATCGAATATAATAAGATTCTGTATAAAAACAGCAAAGATATCTACTAAAATATTTTTTGAATTCAGAGATGCCAATTACCTTATTTAAACTGTCAGAAAGGACTTTCTCAAATGTTCCAAATGGTAATGCAACCGATGTTGGAATCCCAATCCAAGCTGGCACTTTTCCTTTAAGATAAGAGATATTCCGTGATTTAGCACCAACCTGCAAAAATGATCCATGAAAATTATGTATATTTTTAAGGAATTAAAATGGAGAACTTTTCAGATATTTTAACCCCATAAGATCTCCCAATAAATAAATAAAGAAAAATAAAGAAGAAAACAGTTATTTTTTCAGATATTAAGTCTGATTTTGTAGCCCTAACCATTTCGCCAGTAAACTCTTCTGATGTTATAGCATATCTACCAGCAAATCGCTTTTTGACCAAAATTAAAGATGAAGGAACATCTTCTTTCAGGTTAGTTGCACTTGAATCTGATAGCTCACTCTTCTTCACCTCACTGGCATCAAGCATCAAAACGAAAAGGTTAAGTTTCATTTCTATTAATGCAAGTTTATAGGAGAGAGAAACATAACAAATGAAAGTGACCAACAATTGGATCTTCATAATCTCCACTTTCCCTAGAGCATTACAATTACATGGTGTATAACCATATCTAGCACTAAGTTCCAAATAGAATTACCAAATCTCAGCATTTGAAAACAACTAGTTACAGATAGAATTACCTATATACTATATCAGCGGATGTAGGTTTTAGGCGCAACAATTTCCCTTCACTGGCTTGAAGCACATCCAAAATATTGGGATCAAAGCATGTAGCAAAGCAAACCTGTAAGTGACAATTCACCACCTATTAGCAAATCACCCATCAAATATGCATGAAGAAACTTCAAAAAGTAGTAGCTCATCACCTTGCTGTTTCTTGCTCGTACTGAAACATGTGACAAGACATCCGGCATATCAGGTGTCAGCACAGCAACTGCACCATCTGGAATTTCTTCCTCACCACTTACATGTCTTGGCACTAAAATCGTAGGCTGATCATAAGATTTATCCTGTATGGCAAGCAACTCATCCACAACTGCAACATATCCAACTACTTCAACAGGACTGATAACCTGCCAACTGTGGGCCAGCCAAAGTAAAGTTACATTAGAAGATTTTACTACATGAATTTGGCTACACATTCTACGTTCAATGCTCATAAAATAATATTAAATTCAATTCAATTCAATTAGTTCCACCATCCATAACTGAATTAACATTTTTAACTTTCTACGGTTGCAACAGAAGTCAGTTCAGCGGACAACTATAATTTACCAACCTTCCCAGATTAGCTGTTTTGCGCAGAACTGGATCAAGTCGATTGAGAAGTAAGGACAAAGATGCAGCTGATCCAGCACGAATAATTTCCTCGGTAAATATGTCCACCTGCAAAAGTTATCCATCAAGAGTATTTTTACCTTTCATTTTTGGGTAATGAGATGAAGGAGAAAGATTCTGATTTAATGCTCTAAAATGACATACAGCCCAGTGGTCAACACTCAGTAGTGATCCAAGATACTCTGCCGATGGTTGCAAGATTCTCTGGTACCAGTCTGCCTTGCTGGCAAGTGCTAGGCGAGTTCTGTCAAGAACTGATTTTGCATATAATGCCCAATGATCACTTTTACTTGTGGACATTCTTAAAGCATCATTCCATCCCTGCATAAAAAAGCAAGTGGTATAAAAATAAAAAATAAAAATAACCAACCCTAAAGAAAGCATCATTTAGATAAATCAAATAATGTAGAATGTAATAAACAAATTGGGGACTCTTGACTATTTGGGATAATGAACCAATCCAAGTTAGCAGTCTAAACAGCTAAAGTCCACAATTTTGACTCACATAAAAAGAAGCTCAAACATAAAAACATTGAAAAGCATGTTAAGCCAAATCTAATACTGCAATATAAATTGATCTCCATTAAATAATTTGCAAGTTTGTAAAGGTAACCTAAACCAAGTTCTAACATATATTCAGAATCTGTCATATCATATTCTTCTTTTATTGTCTTTCTGGTTTAAGTGAGGAAAATTTTACCTTCAAACAGTAAATGAGATCCTCATTGTTGTCTGATGAAAGCGCCATATTTTCAAGAACCAGAGTGATGAAGTACATAATTTTCTGCGAAGAGCACAAATAGACTAATCAAGATTATATCAAATTTAAAGCTAAAATCAAGTGTAAACACCTACATAACCAGATACCAATTAGTATGATATATTTATTAATGCAATATCATTATTGAGTTGAGCATATAAATGTGGGAATTTTGATGACTCGATTTACCTCTGATCCAGCATTATTCAACTCCTCGTATCCTCTTTCAATAGCTGTCCTAACAGTGGACTCAAGGGCTATGTCCAAAAATAATAGATCTTTCAAGCGATCATTAGAATTGAACAACAATGGCCGAATCTCTTGACGAGCCTCAACCAAACCCTGCATTAAAGATTGAGACAGAAGTAAGGCGATGCCAGATAATAAATGAAAATTATAATTACGATTTCAGAATCAAAAGTTTCACATACCTCAAGCAGGGCTTCTACATTTCTATCTTCAACATGTTCTAAGACAAAATGAAGCAATTCCTGCAATGCAGATATGTCAAATTTAAGTTTAGTTTTCACAATTATGTCATATATAGAGAGAAAAGAATAATAAAAGTTACAATGTTACCGGAAATCCAGATGGCAAGTTTGATATAGGATTTATATGCACCCCAACCATGAAGCCTTGACCCTAAAGAGAATTAGAAATTGTATCAAATTGCAAGAATAAGATATCATGTTGGATAGCTTCAGCAAAATTTTGACAGTACCTCAGATCTGTATCCAATGCAATTCATAGCAGCAGACTCGAGATCTGCACCTGAATGAACCGCCTACATATAAATTCAAATTAGGGCCAAATTATTACATATGGCAACGCTATTTTATCATAAAACTGATGGGAATTAAAGAAAATTCACTCAAGATCAGTAGGTCATTCAAGCTAAAAATAGATTCTTAAATTTTTTTAAAAAAAAAAAAAAAAAAGGGAATCTCTATCACTAACCACTCTCAATTCAATCATCAAAAATGTGTAAATATGTGTAATATTCAGTTTTCCTTCATATATCTCTATATTATAGTTAACAAACTAAGAACATAAATTCAAGAACTTATATCCTTCATGCTATATAGAACAGAAAAAGCATGAATGAATATCAACATCCAGAGATGACTGAACTGAACCAGTGCAGGCAGAAATTGAAACTTTGGCTACAAAGGTTTGAAAACGGACCTTCAGTGTTCTCATGTAGTTTCCAAGATCACACAAAAGACCGTCCTTCTGATCGCTCCTGAAATTTGGCTCAGAATGGATGGCACGATCATAGCTTAAAAGGCGCTCTTTTGTAATGCCGTTCTCATTCAAAGTCTTCCAGTAAACGCTGATATCAAAGTCACTTTTAATGTAGTCCATTAATGCCTGCAAGATTTTTTTTTTTTTTTTTTGTGAGAACTTTGGTGTATGCTAACCACTCAAGAAATGAGCTTAAATTCACATTTCCGTTACCTGGCAGATTACAAGATCATCAGGGCTAGTGTTATTATGCAACTTCTGATGCCATTCCTCCATCATTCCTCCCTTGCAATTATTGTTTCTCTGAAATCGTAAATAATAGTCCACATGATTCCAACCTTTCACATGTGAAGGACAATAAATAAAGGGTGTACAATAAGAAGGGGAAAGTAACAAGAGGTTCTATTTTGACCTGGATAACTAGGATTTCATCACGAATTCGCTGTCCCACATCTCCTTCACCTCCACGACCAACAGTCGACATAATCATTCGCAAAAGTTCCCGATACTCCGGATGACTCAAGTAGATATTCTGGAGCAAGTCTGTAAGCCTATCCTGGGCTTTACTGATCTCACTGCATCAAGGAAGTGAATGACGATTACATTCAATTGCACAAGGATCACAAAATTACAGCCACACTTAGGGAATGGAAACTTGTCATGAAGAGAAGTCATCCAAATCTCGTCCAACTAAAATGTGCATAAACATCAATCTTGAAAAGACTAGACTCAGTTAGCAAGTTCATGAGTAATCCAGTCTGCATTCTGTTACCAGAATTTGTACCCAGAGCACAAAAGTGCTGAATAAATAAAGAAACTTGATCATTCAATGCTGGAGTCAGCTTATCTCATATATACCGTGGCTTGACATTGTAGTTTTTATTCCATATGAGCTGCCTTGTAGCCATAAACCTCATCCACACCAAGATACCTGCGAAGCCCACTTCACCAGCATTTTTGGCTTCTTCCACCAAATCTGCGGCAATGTTAAACCTAAGAGGAAAAAAAAAACTGTGACTTTTTGCTTTAAGAACATCAAATAGCAGTAATTACTATGAGAAACCCTAATAAGAGTCTCATGTAGAATTAAAAAAATGTTAACTGTTTCTTATAATTTTAGTAGACCTAGAATAGTAATATACCATTCAGCCAGAGCAAGACTTCAAAATCCCCCTAAAGCATCACCAGCAATAAGGAAACTAAACAAAAGAAATACAGATAGCTTTGTATATTTATGGATACTAATTTTGAAAGACAGAATAAATGTGTAGTTTCTGCACAACCATTAGAAAATGTAAAGGGAAAAAACATAATCTTGAGCTTCACAGATGATCAAAATATCCAGAAAGGGTAAGGTTGACAAACAAAAATTTTTTGCAATTAATCTTTCCCTTTATTCATTCCTGTTTACAATTTATTATTTGCAAAAGTTTCACTAGCCCCTTGAGCTACGATCCATTATCTTTTCAGTTTTATAGTTTTCATAACAAAATGATTATTTTTACACAGAAGCTGATACTTTGCCACCAACAATATGATAATAAAATTATTCAAAATTTCTTTTCAAGTCAATAAACTCAGAAGATAAAAAACCAACATATTACTGACCGATGCATGAAAGACTTCTGTGCCTCACCCTCCATCTCTGCTATTTTATCCAACAAAGCCTTAGCAGTACCCTTGCCATTACCAGCATCCTTCTATGAAGAAAAGCCCAGTTAACCATCTTCAAAGGAGATATGAGATGAGAAGGATACAAGGAAAACTAAATAGACTACCATGAGAGTAATCTTTGTTCACCTTTTGGACTTGCTTAGATCTATGGCCAAAGTCAACATAAAAGTCAGAGCCTTTATTTTTTATCCAATTTCCACCGGCCAAAATAACAAATGGCATTCCAGCAAAACTGTCTTCTTCAATCTCTATCTCCATGGATTGGACCTGAAAATTGAATTGAAGATATAAATTGTTGTTTGCAGATCAAATAACATGTTAATTCCGTTAAGTTTGAACTAATATAAGATTTGATGGTCCCAAGGCAAGTAAAATGAAATGAAAATTCATTTCACACACCTCATAAGGAAGGTCGGCAAAGGAGCTTGTTCTAAATTGTGTTTCAACTGCCCCATCTAAAGAAATTGAACCTGGAGGCAGTACACTTGGAGATGGAAGCTGCAAAAGACACATCTCATGCAACTATTGCACAAAAAATCATAGAAACAGCCAAATCTACGGCCATTCCATGTCACTTATTAACAGTTCAAGGATTCTTACCAGCCATTCTCCAGGCCTTTTAGATAACGCCCAGTGAAGTGTGACAGGCTCCTTAAAATCTGTAGCAAGGAGAATCTTTTTCTTGCCAGCAGGCTTGGTCACAAGTACCTTGATAATGTGTTAAAAATAGAACATTAGAATACATGTTGCAAGGTGAAACATCCTTGAAGGAGAGAAGCAGAGACCCAATATCAATAAAACATCTTATCTCACCAGCAGTTCCTTGTCAGCAAACTTGTAAATTTTCTTATCGAGAACAGAATCACCATTCTCTTCTTCCTTAGCCTTGAGAAGAAGTCCAATTGCTGTCAAGGCTTTTGGTTCAACAGAAATATGCCTTTGCTCCACAGGTTTAGCAGCATATTTATTAAGAAGCTCCATCAAGTCCCTCTTCTTCCGCTGAATCCTTTCTGCCCTAAAATATTTTTTAGTTTTAAGTTGCTTTGCGACCTTAGTCTGTATCTCTCCTTTGGTAATCTTCTTCCTTATTTCATCAAGAGAGACACCTTTCTCAAGTTCAGATTGCAATTCTTTTCTTGCTTCCTCAAATTCCCTCTAATTGTGGAAAAATCAATATTCCAATGAGTATCAAGTACAAGTAATAACTAACCTCCTAATCACATAAATATCAGAAAAGAGCAATGAAATAGTGTATGTCTGCTTTCTTGTAAGTACCACAAAATAATAGATAACTGCTAAAATAAATTAGAATACAGAGATTGCAAATTTACAAGTTGTTCATCTGCAGAATAATTGGGTTTCCCAGCTTTCTCCCATCGTATGTAAGCTTGTACTTGTGCAAGATCATCGGGTATCTTGTCATTTGTTTCACGTAAAGAAGGTTCCACATTTTGATGTCCACCATTTCTTTTTGTTAGCTTAGCTCGCAGGTCCTGTATGGAAGTACCCCTAGCAACTTCCTCCAAGAGCTCAATGCGAGCTGCTTCATATTCCACCTGTGACAATTAAAAACATACCTTAGGAGTAGATAACATAGACAAAGCTCAGGAATTAAATCCAAAGAATTAGGATTCGCAGTTTACATAGGAGGGTAAAGGCGCATTTAATTCTCACTTTCTTCTATTATAGTTCCACAAGAAACTAAAATGAAGTAACATGGAAATAGTGCAAAACCTCGAACTTTTATATAAAAATTCTTTATAAACACTTCACGTTTACCTTCTCTTGATCAGGAGTATACATCTGTTTACCCTTTCTTTCCCACCTTAGATATGCTTGAATCTGTACAAGATCTTCAGGAACTGAAACACTTTGAATCATCTCCTTTCTCATAGGTAACTTTACATGAAAATTTGTACCCTTGTTTTTGAACCTGGAATTTTTTTTTTTGGGGGGGGGGGGAGGGGGGGGGAAGGGGTTAGCTGTAGTTAGCTGATACTATTAGTTATCAATATAGCAAAAACAAACATATTGAAAGCTCACCATTTATTCTGGCCTTCATCGACTATGAGAAACTCTATAGCTTGTATAGTAGGATCATCAATCTCTACTTTAACGAAGGAATTGGAACCAGACTACGGGAAGAGGAAAAAAAAATGAAGAAGTTTATCTTTAAAGATTAGTTAAAAAATTTCTTGCCAAATGAGAGATCATCCATAGTAATTCCATTGCTTTTTTTGTACTCACGTTCAAAAAGGGAGTTCTAAGGGCTCTGTTCTTGTAATTTTTGGTTCCATGAGGCTGACGAGAAGGAAGTACCCACTTTCTGAAAAGAAAAAAAAAATAAAAAGAAAGAAAAACTGTAAAAATCCAAAGAGGAAAAAAAATCTCAAATGTTGGAAATAAAACTCGAAAATAAATATTTTATCAAAAGAACTTAATAGTTAATATCCAAAAATCTAAATGGAACTGGACGTTAGCACAAATCACCACCAGGTACATGAGAACTTACTCCTTTCTATCACGTATTCCGCCCCAGTGCAGAACCAAAGAATTGCTACCATATGAGACCTGAATATTTATTTGCGTTGTAGACCCTGAAGTGGGAGCACTAACAGTAACCTGCTCATTTTAAGGATAAAACTTGTTTAGTCTCTGACGAAATATGAGCGATAAATACTAAATTTAGCTCAATTGAGCAAAGTTTGATTTCATGCGTGGGGGGCTGGGTAAAAATACTATACCTGCAATTCAATATTACCATCAAGGTTGAATTTTTCTGCAAGCTGCTGCAGCAAGGCAAGAGTAAATCAAAATTGACAATTCATATTCATGTGAAAACTTGGGCTCTTGTAGACATGCACACACACAAACACATTTTCATAAAGCAATATCAATTAAGATCAATTGGGTTTAATGTTTAATAAGCTCTGCTGGTTTCATCGACCAATAAGTTCATGCTTGGTTCAGAATATTGGAGGAAGCTTGGCTCGCAAGCCTTGCTTAAAGATATCAGAAAACTTCCCATGACAGAGTGCAGAACTAGCCATATAAATTTGTAAATAGAAAACTCTGATTTAGAAGTTTGCTTGATTGGTCAATGACAAATAAGATAACCAACTTCTAAGCATTAATTCTAAGAAAGGTAAAATTGCTGAATTGCTTAAATAAAAAAAGCACTCTAAGGGAAAGAAATACAACAAAAAATTTGATTGAAGTAATATTCTATCAAATACTAGTCCAATATGAATTAAGATTTTTCAAGAAAAGTTTGAACTGACCGGATAACAGAAGTTTTTATTGAAAGAAAGGCTGTAAATGTTGCTTGCATTAAAACTTCTAAAGAAGATTAAGGAATAGGGACAATAGGTTGGAAGTAATTGACTGCATTTTAAGGAAAATTTTGATGAACCATTTCTAATACCATCATTTTTTATTTTATTTTTAATTATTATTTTTTCCTCAATAACTTTGCTACGCTACCAACTTGGCAAAGATGGCCTTCATAACATTTAGATTACTCCCACCAATACAATTCTCAAATGTTATCGAGCGCCAGTCAAGCCCTCCCCAAAGCTCAAGAAAGAAACTGAATAATAAGGAATCTAGAAACTATCAATTATGCTACAACTCTCTCATCCTCGGCTCAGAATATCTCAGCTCCTTCCAATTTATACAAGGGCACTCAATAGATTTGAACTCCATTTAAGACATCATAATAATAATAAATAAATAAATAATAAAACGCACCGCACGACGCGCTTTCACAAGATCCAAAACTAAAAGGTGAACATCAATTGAAAGATTACCTCAGAAGCAGGATCCATAGCTAACGCAGCACGTGAAATGATAGTAAAAGGGCAATGCTTTCGCACGGCTAAGTTCGGTTTCCGCACGTTCAAACTGGTGCCATAGAATGGCGTAGATATAGGCGACTTCCACGCCGCTTGATTTATCGAGGAAGCTTGAAAAAAAGAGTTGGCAGGAATGCCGGAAGAATTAAGTTTGCTTTGATGCTCTAAAACCTTCGAATAAAGCAAACTCTTCGGCAGTAAGTTATGACCGATACTATTGCTCATATTTACTTTCCAAACAATACACTCCTTAGCTCTGAAGCAACAAAATAAAAAAAACTACAGTATCATCAAATTTGAAAAATAGAGAAAAGCAAAGAATATACAAATCCAATAGATCGGAAGAGTTTCAACGCTATCAGACCAAAACATGAAAACATCACATCCAGAATGACGACAAATTTGCTGAACCAAAAAACTCTGTTTGTTTCCCGCGAAAATGAAGGAAAATTTTGCCGCTCACTCACTTTATCAGAGGTACCTAGCTAACTCATAAGCAAAAAGATGTTTATATATTTATAATATCTTCATTGGCGAACAGAGGAAAAAAGAGCATTCAAAATTTTACAAGCAACCAGAGCGCAGAAGAGAAAGCTTAATTTAAACAGAAAATAGAAAAAGGAAATCAAAGCATTTAATAATTTAAATTAAAAAAGAGTAAATTGAGTTATTTAAATTTACCTGAGATGGCTGAGCTCTAATTCTAAATGAGAAGAAATAAAGTGAATATACGATGAGATTCTTGTTAGAGATATTGAAGCTCCGAGGTGACTGTGTCTTGGCTTTCAGTAGAGAGTGTCTGAGAAATTATGCAATTCACGAACTAAAACTACACCTACATGCGTGATATCGCGAATTACTTTCATCAAAGGACGTGTGGCTCCTCGTAATAAGCCCACGACGCATTAAGCACGCAAATAAAGCGCGTCATGGAATAGAACGATTTTTAAAATGGTGGTAGGCGATTGCCCTGGTATTTGGAGGGAAATTTCGAGATTGACACTGGATCTTTTAGTACGTTCGGGATATTTGTAAAATTAAAATAAATAAATAAAATGCGAAAATTAAGCTGTTTCTGTAATAAATCATGTGGTGTATATGATTTTGAAAATTTTTTAATATTTTAACTGGGATTTTTTTTTTTGTAACATGTGATATAATTATAAAATTAAAAAAAAATAATATAAAAATATATAAAAAATAATATTCTAAATATAAAATCTAATATTAACTGATACAGTATTATATAAATTATAAAAATAATATATAAAAATTAAAATAATAAATATTAATAAATTTATTTTATTATTTATATGATATCATATCATAATTAAGATCTAAATTTTATATTTATAATAATATTATTTAATATTTTTAAAATGATTAATTTGACTATAAAATTTAAGGTTACTAAAAAAATTATTGTTTACTACATTCCAAGTATATCCTACAATTTTAGCAGTAGACCTGCTTATGTAAATGCCCTGTATCAATTCGTATTGATAGATCCAAGATTCTTATACATATAAATTATTTAGTCTGGATTAATATAATATGTACATATTATTTGACTGGATATGCTTTAAATTCAATCCAAAATAGTGAAGCGTAAAAGATATCTTTGGAAATCCTGTCCACATAAGCTTTCAAAGAAATCACGAGTCACGGCAAGCCGACAAAGTTGATATGAAATGTTGGCGTTTGGGCACACGGAACATCATGAGTTTGCTAAGACACTTAACCGACCACGCAAGCAATGCTTTATCTTTTTCGGCCTAGTTGTAAGACTCTGATATGCATCGCTTTGCTTTGCTTTGCTTTATGGGGGGGCAATAAACACGTGGGATTTAAATTGTCTATTTTGGCTGATTGATTGCATATTTGGATGGTTTGTTCATAAAAAAAATCAGAAAATAACTAAAGTGACTTCAACAAAGCGTTTGTTTTATTCTACAATATGTTATTATACAATTAGCTTTTACCTTTTCAACGTCCAGTTGAACTGGAGCTACTAAGGTTAACTTTGGCACTGAATCCTATTAAAAATCCTTTTTTTTTTTATTTTTGTATTTCAGAAAAGAATTTTAAGGGCTATTTATGTAAGGTCCTTGCAGAGTGATGATCCATGGAAATTGGAACCCTGATATATATCATTAGAAGGATACGGTCAGTCTGAAACATTAATTAATTTATTTAGTTTATCACCAAATTTTTGAAAGATTCTAATTCTAGTCAAAAGGCAGATCGAGAAACGTAATTATATAACAAAAGTACACTTGCAACTCAAGGGATGCACCAAAGTAGAATTATTATATGTTATTAATTATCATAAGATAATTCTCATCTTTCGCAGTAATTTAGGGAAGAAGGCATGAACGGTAAATAAAATCCTCTGAACAAATTACAAGGTTAGCAGCTTGATCAAACTTGGCTAGTCGATCCTACGTTCTCAGAGAACTTGGCTCGCTAATGCTGCGCAGTTGCTGGCCACGTGACTTAAAGTTTTTGTATTCTTGGCAAGAGGAGAAGTTTTACCAGATTATGAGTAGGCATCATCACAGGTTACATAACCAGACAATGCACCAGAAAGGTTGCTGTTGAGGGCACTTTTGTCATGGTCCTTATGGTTCTTGAGGATTTTTAACGAATCCATGTGGTCTTGTCCCGGTGGTTCATACTGAATTCCGGGAGGTCCGTGCCAGGAGTAGACCATTGTCATTCTATATTATCCAAAATTAGCTCTTAACAGTCTCTATATATCGTATTTAACCATGTTTATTGTTATATTCTTGATCTTAATAAGAAGGCCAAAAGATTTACGAATTTGATATCCCAAGTGATTATCGTGAATTAATTGTGTAAAATGAATGTTATGCTTATTATATCTGAAGGGTTAACACTTAATGGGAGATTTCAGTTCTCTTTTATACCCAGTTTAACTGACGTTTCGCTTGCGTTGAAATGAACTAAGCTGAAATTGGTTTAATTCTCTTGATGGGAAGCCCAAATCATGGTGATCATAGTTCTGTTAAATTATAAAACATAATTCAATAATAGGGTTTAGTAGCAGGGGATGAACACTTTTGTTAATAATTAAGCACCAAGAAGCTGAAATGATAAAAGAGGCCTACCAATCAGGGCACACGCCTACGGAATTACCAAGCTTTTGGTGTACTGGAGTTCTAATCGATTGAAAATCTCATTCAAAGGATTAAAATTGGATTTGGAATCTCTCCAGAACAACAAGGACTCTCTCCTCAAAATGGCTTGCCAATCAAAGGTTAATATCATTGTCATTTGATACCTCAATTACGAGGATTTTAAAGAAAACTAAATAACAGAAAATGCCTACAAAACAGGATACTTCAAAATGAGTTTAAAATGAATTTAAACTGTTATTACTAGCTGGAGACTCGTTCACAAATGAATTTAAACAGGATACCAACTTTCCATAAACGTGGTGGTGACTAGTTGTCATCAGCTTTCCTTCACAAAAGATTCAACCCACACAAAATATCAACATATATCAAATTATTTATTTTCAGAGACCAGACAACCTCGGCGGAGGGCTTGTTTAGCTGTTCTTAGTGTATTTGATCCAATAATGCCAAGCAGTTAATCGTCATGTGTTTCAACCTGTAGTAGTCTTCTCAAGAGGAGATGTCTTACCAGGTGCCTCAAAATTATCATCGCACAGTCCATAATGACTCAATGCAGCCGAGAGGTTGCTGTTGAGGGCGCCTTTGTCATTGCCCTTTATATTTTGCGGGGACTTCTTGAGGTTATCAAACGCATCACCAAGCATCTTATTGCAGGCATCAAGTTCCTCCAAATTGCCAAGCCTTTGAGCCTCTTTTTTTTCGCATTTTCTGTTTCTTTGATCAATGCATTAATAGCAGCTTCTGTGGCGGCTACTGCATTCGTTGTTTGCTTGACAACTTCCCGGTGAAGAGATTGATGGTCTGTGCTTTTCCCAAAGTCAACAGTGCGTGTTCATCTTAAACAGTCAAATCACATGTTGAAAAGTCATTAGCTGGATAGTTTCACTTCATTTATTAAATTTTTTAATTTATTTTTCATTTTTTACTTACTCAATAATCGTATGTCACCTCAAATTATATTAAATAGGTCATACAACTTAGTTTACTTTACATGTAATATTACTCTTAGGAGATGTTGGATTCGAGAAAAGGAAAATATAATAAATTATATAATAGGCTGTACAGTTTAATTGTAAATGTAATATTATTTAGAGATGTTAATTGTATAACTTAGTTTACTTTACATGTAATATTACTCTTAGGAGATGTTGGTTCAAGTAAAGAAAAATATAATGAATTATATAATAGGTTGTACAATTTAATTATACATGTAATATTACTTAGAGAGCGAATGTTCCGTTTGAGAAAAGGAAAATATGAATGAAAAGAAGGAGTAGGGAAAAATGATAAGATAGAAAAAACTTATTTTGTTTTCGTTAAAGGAAATGAATGGTCAATAAATTAATTGGACAAAAATAACTAGACATTAAATTAAAAGATATTCTTTTAAAAATTAATCTTTTATTAAATAAATTTTAAATTTAAATTATTTTTATAAATTAATTATTAAATAAATATATTAGTTGTTAAGTCAATAATATGACATTTATACTAAACTCGTATTAAATATTATTAAAGTAAATGTTTATGTCTCTAAATAAATAGTAAAATATATTTTATTAAAATCATATTTCCTTAAATAAATCATGTTTTTATTAATAATTACTAAATTTAAGTTTTCTTAAATAAATCTTGTATTTATTAATAATTACTAAATTTAAGTTATTTTTATGAGTTAATTATAGTATAAATAAATAGAATGGTATTTCTTTAAATAAATCTTTTATTTATTAATAATTACTAAATTCAAGTTATTTTTATAAATTTAAGTATTGAATAAATAATTAATATATAATTTAAAAAATTAAAAATACAAAATCTGGCGAGGGTGGTTCGGCGACCACCAAGAGTGGCATGTTTCCGTCACCGCCAACATCAAACGGATCGTCGACCGACAATATATCAAACCCCTAAGGTTTCTTCAGCGTAGTATCGATGGTTTTGTCGTAGAGGGCCAATATTCTTCCGGTTGCTACCACCAAATTTGCTTCTTGAGGAAAAACAACCAATCTTCTGTCAATGAAACCTCCATGGCTTGATAGATCAGTGGCCGGAAATCCGTTTAGGCGTTAGCGGTGACTGAAACGCGCCACTCCGGATAGTGCCTGGCAGTGGTTGGGATTATTTTAGTAATTAAATACTATATTACCTAAGAAAACCAAATTTTCTCCCAAAATTCAAAGGAAATCAAATTATCAAAGATGAGGGAAATTAGATTGTTGGGAATGTAATTTCCTTTAACTATTAACCTAACCAAACCAAACCAAAGAAATCATTTTCCTTTCCTCCTTAAATTACCAAAACCGAACAGGCCCTTAGATTATATCCAGAGAGTCGAGTTGCTTGGTTTTCAGTTTGTCTTAGGTAAGTAAAAATAAAAGTGAAATTCGAAAAACAACCAAAATTAAGGGAGTGGCTTTGGGCTCTCAAATTGTTGATTTTTAATGTTTGATAAAAAATTATTGTTTTATTTCTATGTTAATTTGTGATATTGGTATTTTGTCTAGTATACTTTACCATCATATTACCAACCCATTAATAATTGATATATTAGTTTTTATTGGTCTTCTAACATCAAGAATTTCAAAGAGAGATAATTATTTCAAAATCATACGTATTAAAGGATATGATATTGACTTAAAAGACTTACACATCATTCATTATATTATTATGTTATCATTTATGTCAATCATTCATGAAATTCAGATCATTTAGGATACAAATTTTGTGATAAGCTTGGACAAACCCACTGTGAATTATTGCAAATTAATTTGGGAGCTAAAGAGCCTCGCTGGACATGATAGCACCACATCAATATATATATCAATATTTCTACAAGATACTTCCAATCCACAGTTGTTGCTAATATCGTCCTCTTGAGTGTCAATTCATCGCAATAAAGACAATCAACAGCTATGGAATCTCCTCCAGCAAATAAAACAAGGAGACCCAAACCTTTTACTAAAACTACATTTTGATTATTTTTAATAGTGCATGAAAAGCGCTGGCACCTCCAAAAACGACTAATCTTTCCTGTGGAATCACGCCAGCCAATACGAATCCAAATTTGACTTTTCTCGTAACATTGGACCACTAGTATTAAACTATCTTCACAGGTGCAATCGTAATCGAATCGATAAGATTTCTTATTAGAGTGTTAGGTACAAGTTGAACTAGCAGTCGATGTCTTCACACCTTAATTCGACCAAAATGTTAAATAAAGAATTCTGCAAGTCAGCAAGTATGCTGAATATCGTCAAAAGAATAAGCCAATTTAGATTAAACTGAAGCATAAGAAGCAGCTTCTCCGTGATAATGACTAATATAGACAATTGACACAATCAACTAATGTGAGAAGAACGGAACCAACTCACATGTCTAAAGAAAATTTAAGGAGGGACACAAACGTGCATGTGTGTAATTTGCTATCTACACTTAAGCACTAGCAAGTGCTCTTTCCTTCGACGGAGGGAAGAGCAGAGTTAGGGCCAAGCAGAAGGCTACCGCCTCTAAACGCAGTTCCCGCAGTTTTGGAACTTCAAAGTCGACGCTTATTACAGCCTATTCATCCATTACATCTGCGGACTCTTTTTAGCCCACATAAATAAGACTTGACTTCAAGGTTCATGCCACTAGCCGCATGCTTCTTTCACACTCACTCAGCTTCCAACTCTCCAAGCTTTATGACTCTTCAAGTAAAGCTACAATAAAGGAGTTAGACTTGGTACAAGGAAAGAGTTCCGAAATCCCAAGCTAGCGATATCCTTTCCACCCACAAAAAGCTGTCATCATTAATGATCAATCAATCCAAGCTTTGCTAAGTCGTCAGCGTTGCTCAATATATAAATTCAGTAGTTTTCTTACTTTGATATAGATAGAGAAACTTTTAATTTTTATCTGCTTCTATTGGCAAGGATATAAAAAATGGATGTGCAAGACCCTATAATGGAATCTCGGCCTCCGACATTTACTCTTCCGGTGGACTCCGAACACAAGGCTACTGAGTTCTGGTTATTCTCGGTGGCGGCACCTCACATGCGGGCATTTCATTTGTCATGGGTTTCTTTCTTTTGTTGCTTTGTCTCCTCTTTTGCTGCTCCACCACTCCTTCCAATCATACGGGACAACCTCAACCTTACGGCCACTGACATTGGCAACGCAGGAATTGCATCCGTCTCTGGTGCAGTCTTCGCACGTGTCGCCATGGGAAGTGCTTGCGATTTATTTGGACCCCGTCTTGCCTCCGCTACGTTAATTCTCCTCACTGCACCTGCAGTTTACTTCACTTCTATTGCATCTTCATCTATCTCCTTCCTCCTGGTACGCTTCTTCACAGGATTCTCTCTTGCCACTTTTGTTTCCACTCAGTTCTGGATGAGCTCCATGTTTTCGGCTCCCGTAGTCGGTACTGCAAACGGCGTTGCGGGTGGTTGGGGCAATCTCGGAGGTGGTGCAACACAACTCATCATGCCCTTCGTGTTTGCTCTTATATTGCAAACTGGTGCAGTCAAATTCGCAGCTTGGAGAATCGCGTTTTTCATCCCTGCCCTGTTTCAAACGCTATCCGCAATTGCAGTTTTGATGTTTGGCCAGGATTTGCCAGATGGGAACTTCAAGAAGCTCCAAAAATCCGGAGAAAAAGAGAGAGACAAACTCTCACAAGTCTTCTATCATGGAATCACAAACTACAGAGGTTGGATATTGGCGCTGACCTATGGATACTGTTTCGGGGTAGAGCTGACAGTGGACAACATAATTGCAGAGTACTTTTATGACAGATTCAACCTGAAACTGCACACAGCTGGTATCATTGCAGCGAGCTCTGGACTAGCAAATATATTTGCTCGACCTGGAGGTGGAATCATCTCCGATTTAGTGGCAAAGCGGTTTGGGATGAGAGGTAGGCTGTGGGCTTTGTGGGTTGTTCAGACTTTGGGAGGCGTTTTCTGCATCGTTCTTGGGCGAGTGGCTTCTTTAACTGTATCCATAGTAGTGTTAATCGTGTTCTCTGTGTTCGTCCAAACTGCTTGTGGCCTTACTTTTGGAGTGGTTCCCTTCGTTTCTCGAAGGTACGATTTCTACACAACTGATGAATCCCACATTGAATGGTTAACGCATCATATTATATGACCATAGTGATCAACTATATAAAATTATCTGGCTAACATAAGACATCTATCCGACCATAGATTAATATACAAATTTTCTGTCTTATTATTTGATATAGCTGCATAACATTTCTTGTCTGTACCCTATACTGTGTTTCAAATTTACAAAATAATATATTTTTCTAATTTTCAGAGGGTGCTACACAGTATTCAATCATAACTATATCAACATGAATCTCTTACGTATTCTTTCTTATTAATATTCAGGTCATTAGGTGTAATCTCCGGTATGACGGGGGGAGGTGGAAACGTGGGTGCAGTTCTGACTCAACTAATTTTCTTCAAAGGATCAAAATACTCGAAAGAAACAGGGATAACTTTGATGGGTGTGATGATAATATGCTGCGCTCTCCCAATTATGTTAATACACTTCCCGCAATGGGGTGGCATGTTCTGTGGTCCATCTAAAAAGATTGCCACCGAAGAAGAATACTACTTGTCCGAATGGTCCTCAGAAGAGAAGGAGAAGGGTTTGCATCAGGCAAGCTTGAAATTTGCTGATAATAGCAGAAGTGAAAGGGGAATAAAAGTGAACTCTTCAACTACAATCCCTGATAAGGCTTCACCGCCTACAAATGTCTAAGGCCATTCGGCTGAAAGTGCGAGTTGCCAATGGCTGTAATATTCTTGTCTTAACGCCATGAACGAGGATTCAAGCTGTAAAACCTCTGATTAATGGAGAAATCTTTTGCAGTTTAACTATTGTATACTTTTTCTTGTTTTCTGATTTTTGGGTCTGTTGGATGTTGCTAGACTTTTATGCTTTAAAGAATAATATTAGGGGGATACATTGATTCAACGAACTTATGTTACAAGTGTCACTCAGAAAATTCAATTGATTGCCTTGCTGTAACGAGTAGGGCGCATGTCATGTGGCACCAACACACTGAGCAATAACAAAGGAACAGGCGCGATCGCGGTTAAGATTTTCAGAAGTCATCAGAATTTTAAATGATTATAAAATTGGCAGTTGATATTCTCAATATGATTATAAAACTGGCATTGAATATTCGCAAAATGATTCTCTAAGCTTCATTGAATATTCTCCCAGACAATTAATTTAATTCTTTAAGTCATCATGGTGCTAAATGACCAAAGCATCCTTCTGTCCAGATTCGCAGATTTCAGAATCGTAACCCATTTGATTTCCCGTCTCTAATGGGATATTAACAGGCCCTTGGAAGATAAAATATTTTCTCTTCTCTCCAACAATTTTTCCTGTTTACTTTCTCTGTGTAGATCTTGAAATTTAGCATCAAGAACAACAATCTGTAGTTTCCAAAGGTAAGTTTATTGTCAATTATTCTTTACGTCACCAGGGCACTCTGGTCCTTCTGCACTAGAGAAGAAACTTCAAAGAAAGAATCTCTTGCCAAAGTCAAGGAACGGCAATTCCGCTCGTCTTCTGGGCTTGCTTCCTGGATTCCAAAGTCAATGCTTCGTACAACATGTCACATAGAAAGGTCTCCAAGTTCATGCCACTGGCCATTAAAAATCAAAATTGGAAGCACACTCCTGCCAACCACTCCCTTTCACAAGGCTTGGAATTCCAATTCTTTTACTTGTTTTCATACGAAGATACTCTTAAACAATGAGACTCGGCGGAGTGAGGAGTTCTTTTTGGTCCCTGACTTGCCTTTTTTACTAAACAAAAAGCCATCAGTCACCAACACAATCCTCCAAGTCACAGCTTCTGAAACCAATAATTAACCAAGTCTGAAATCTACCAGCCTTCAGAAAACAACTACAGCTACCTTGTACATTACGTCATTCATCTTCACTCCCATTAAAAATTATCATCACAAGTCATCACCTTAATAGAGTTCAGCACTATATAAGTTCAGCTATCAGCATTCATTACCACACACAGAGAGGAAGTTAGTACATAAAATCTCAGACATATAATTCTGGTCCAATATGGAAGTGGAAGGCACTATAAGAGAATCTGAACCTTCAAAATTTGCTCTTCCTGTAGACTCAGAACACAAGGCCACTGAGTTCAGATTATTGTCAATGGCAGCACCCCACATGAGGGCATTTCACCTCTCTTGGTTCTCCTTTTTTTCTTGTTTCGTCTCCTCCTTTGCTGCCCCTCCACTTCTTCCTATCATACGTGACAACCTCAACCTCACAGCAACTGACATTGGCAATGCGGGGATTGCATCAGTCTCTGGTGCAGTCTTTGCCCGTATTGCCATGGGAAGTGCTTGTGATCTTTTTGGACCACGTCTTGCCTCCGCTTCACTCATTCTCCTCACTGCTCCAGCTGTTTACTTTACTTCCATTGCCAATTCGCCTGTCTCCTTCCTCCTAGTACGGTTCTTCACAGGCTTCTCTCTTGCCACTTTCGTCTCCAATCAATTCTGGATGAGCTCTATGTTCTCCGCTCCAGTAGTTGGCACAGCTAACGGTGTTGCAGCTGGCTGGGGCAACCTTGGTGGTGGTGCAACACAACTCATCATGCCACTTGTGTTTTCAGTCATCCGTGACATTGGTGCAGTCAAGTTCACAGCTTGGCGGATTGCATTTTTCATTCCTGCCTTGATTCAGACTGTATCAGCATTTTTCATTTTGATATTTGGGCAGGATTTGCCAGATGGAAACTTCTCAGGGCTGCAGAAATCCGGTGATAAACAGAAAGACAATTTCTCACAAGTCTTCTATCATGGGATTACAAATTACAGAGGGTGGATTCTGGCATTGACTTATGGGTACTGCTTTGGGGTAGAGCTAACAGTCGATAACATTATTGCAGAATATTTTTATGATAGATTCAATCTGAAACTCCATACAGCAGGGATCATTGCAGCAAGTTTTGGGTTAGCAAACATCGTTTCTCGACCTGCAGGAGGCTTGATTTCAGATGTAATGGCAAAGAGGTTCGGGATGAGGGGCAGGCTTTGGGCTTTGTGGGTGGTGCAGACCCTTGGAGGTGTGTTTTGTGTCATCCTTGGACGGGTCGGATCTCTAACTGAATCAGTTATAGTTATGATCATCTTCTCTGTATTTGTCCAAGCTGCTTGTGGGCTTACATTTGGCGTAGTTCCTTTCGTCTCCCGGAGGTAAGAAATTCTACACCTTCTTGTCAAAAAGTATGTACACAGAGTCATTGTTAACCGTCCAAAAATTTCAAGGGGCCAAATGGATAGCGCTTAAAGTAATTGACCAACAACAAATTGTTGAATGTGTCCAAAATGTTCCATTGGAAAAAATGTTTTCTCATCAATAAAGTAATCCAGTATTTGAACCGAACATATATGATACAATGGTTCAGGTGAACGCAGCCATCATTATTTTTTAACTAAAGTACAAGACATTACCCCTTAGAAGGACCTCATGCTTCTTAGATTAGTTTCTCTCTTGGGCTGGACTTAACAACGAGTGAATTGATGGATCACCAACCAAACAAGAGCTGGACACAGTCAACAAATTGACTTTAGAGATTGAAAATTACCACATGATATTCATGCACAAAAACTCTTAAAATCTTATAATTATATCATGTTATGTTGATTAAAATGTGAATACACTTCTCATTGCAGACTACATTTAATAAATCTATTAATCACCACCACGAATTGATTTCATTTTACAGGTCATTGGGGGTAATATCTGGAATGACAGGAGGAGGTGGGAACGTTGGCGCAGTTCTTACACAACTAATTTTCTTCAAAGGATCCAAGTACTCAAAAGAAACAGGAATAACTCTGATGGGTGTGATGATCATATGCTGCACTCTCCCAATGCTGTTAATATACTTCCCACAGTGGGGTGGCATGTTCTGTGGCCCATCCAAAAAGATTGCTACAGAAGAAGACTACTATTTGTCTGAATGGAATTCAAAAGAGAAGGAGAAGGGTTTGCATCAAGCAAGCTTGAAATTTGCCGATAACAGCAGAAGTGAAAGGGGAAGGTCAAAAGTGGACTCTACAACTATGCCCCATACTGAGAGCACACCTACACATGTCTAGTTTTCCAATCAGCACACAGGATAGTTAATGCCTGAAAATGCTTCTGCAGGCACGAAGACACTTGTTAACACCTAAAAGTTCTGTATAACGTTTATATTGGAGGTTCTTCATCTCCATAATTTTCCTGTTTTTATCTCCTTGTAGAAGCCCTATGTGGTATTTTGTACTGTGTTCTTAATGCATAAATGTGAAATAATTTCTTATAAATCATAGACATTTCTCGTAGAGCTAGTGACTTGATCTAATATAGACTGAATAAATAAACTAATAATTGAAATTATTATGAGGCTTGACAGAGCATTTAAGAAATCCCACATCTCTTTCAGCTCACAGACCTTAAACCATTGCTTCAAGATATCAAAAACTCCAATACCTATCCTGTTGAACTTATGAGACAATACATAAATTAATAATTATAAATTGTATAATTCCATTACAAGCTAAATGAAATGAAATTGGAAAAATTAACCAAAATAACCTAAATTGAGTGGAGTCTTTGAAAAATAACCAACCCCAGGATTTCTTTAATTTTTCCACTCATTTCTATCTTTATAACCCTTATACTGCTTCATATATAATATATAAACATATCTTCCCCTCTCTAACGCTTTCCAATCGAACAATCATTGAAATCATCGGACCGTCATAGGAATCATCGGACATTCATAGGACGGTTGTCAGAATCGCCAGACAGTTATTGAAAAATTCATCAGACAGTTATCGAACTTACTGGATAGTCAATGCACAATCATCAAAAAGTCATCAGACCGTCTTTAGACAATTATCGGACTTACTTGACTATCGTCGGATAGTTACCGGACCATTGTTGGACAATCGACAGATGGAGAGAAGAGGAAGATAGGGGTATAATTGTCATTTACTTGGGTTTGATTAGATAAATTAAAGAAAAATAAGAGGTTGATTATTTTCTAGGACCCCCCCTCAATCTGGGTTATTTTGTTAATTTGCCATGAAATTACCTGAAGCGTCAACATTAAAATAGTAACTAATTGCTGTAAAGCCAGAAAAAAAATTCATGGCCTATTACAAAATATATGTATCAATTAAATGCCACAAGCTAGAAAACTTTCTTGTGGTGCATTAACAAATTGGGTTTTTCTTGAACAGGTCCAAGCTAGACTGGCCCATTGTTTAATTCTTCGCAGAAATTGTGAACAAAATCTGTTCAATTTTTTTCTTCTATTAACGCATAAAAAATAAATAAAGAAAGCAGTAAAATTTTCGTATCTCTTTATATGGAATTGGATGCATGGTGATATTGGTGGTGCGGTTGAAGGATCCACATCTATGCAATGCTTTCTAGTTTTGGTTGGGGGAATTTCTCTGACCCCCCAATTAGATTTCAAGAAAACATTTAACCCCACACGTTTCCTAAACTAACACTTATCCCCCAAAAAATTATCACTGTTTTCTCAAAACTAACACTTACCCCCCAAATATTTGGGGGGTAAGTGTTAGTTTTTTAAGGGTATTTGGGGGGTAAGTGTTAGTTTTTTAAGGGTATTTGGGGGGTAAGTGTTAGTTTAGTAAAAGTGTGGGTCTAAGTGTTTTCTTCAAATTTAATTGGGGGGTAAGGATCCACATCTATGCAATGCTTTCTGTTTTGGTTGTGAAAAAATTTATTGAAAGTATGCGCGTGCTCTAAAGGTCATGTTGGAGTTGGGCGGTGCACGCAGCAAACTTTCATCAAACATCTTCGCTCAACTCAGCTCAACGAACTCAAGAAGCACTACTAACAGTAGGCCCAGTGAAACCAGTATTAGTATTACTTTATATTAAATATTCCCCTTCTCTGCCCTGGCTTATCTCCATGAATAATTCTAATGGACACATTGGTCCCCTTATTATGTTTGGCTTTTTTTTTTGTTTTTTTTTTTTTTTGGATTTGTAAATTAATGCAACCCATTTTACTCATTTTATCATTGTAACCAATATTTACAAGCATACGAATAATTTTACTTGAGGGATTCTGAGTGATAATGAATTTAAGTATTTATAATAGTTTTGAAACAGTGTTCCATTTTTAATTATGGCATCTCCCCATACTGTTTGATGGCATTCATTGACTGTACAGAACCTTAATTATGATTCATTCAATTTGGAAACTTTTGCCTTTCTCTCTTCTGTCAAAGGAATGGAACCTCAAAGCTAGGTGTGCCTGTGCATGCCTCCCACAGACCACAAACCTTGTTTGGGCTCTCCGCTATCCTACTATGTGCATTCAGATACAATTAGCACGACAGAAAATCCCCAGTGATGGGGAAGATCTGCTGCTGCTGCTGCTGATGATGATAAATTAACATAATTTAGTTACAACAGATTGGCTCAGTCAGTATACTACCACTTGTATTGCTTGCCTCCCTTTATATACTAAAGATACGTCATGATATATAAATGGTCCAACTCTATACGAGAAATCTTGAAGATATGTGTGGAATAGCTAGCTAGCTAAGTGGATTTCTGATGCGATTTTACTGTCACCTTTGATTCTTTTAACTATTAAATATTAAGTTTCAATTGCAGGTTTATGTGCCTCATCTAAAAAGATATATATACTCTTTGTTAATTGTTATCCATATCATGGGACGGTTGTATAATCTCTGATCTCAACACAAATATAGTACAAATTCAAACAACATCTAAATTATATTACTCTCTGAATAAATTAACTGCTAAACACCATCACCTTCACATAATAAAAAGTTAGTGGAAGGGAAGCATCGTACAACACACAATGTCATGACCTAATCAAACCAATGCTAACACACATGCTCATGAGATCTTGCTATTCTCTTGACGAACCCACTATCCCTTCTTAAGCAATAGTCTATACTTGAAGGAACAAGAGGAGCCATTGATTTCCCGTAAGAGTTCCAGCACAAAGCCTGTTGAAAACTTCGATATCTTGAGGAGGGCTTCAACTGAATATTGATTAGATCAACATCCGTGCATGGAATGTCATTACTACATGCTAGATGAATTGGCTGCACTGAATAAGTCCCGATTATCTGATCGTACTTAACACCAGATATTGCCACAGCTCCTGTTTGATTCTTACAGAAATGCTTGTCACAATAGTACTGATCAATTATTATAGGAAACTTAACATCCGAGACTTGTATGTTGGAAAATGATACGTTCTTGACCGATCCAATACCACCCTGAAAAGGATAATATTTTGCTAAAACAAATTAGAATCTAAAGTAAGAACAGAGTTGAAATTTTCTTTGTGTACAAATTTGGTACCTGCCATGTCTTTATTCTAACTCCAGCCAATGTATTTTGCGCTGAGATTTTCTCCACAACAATATCAGAGACACAACCAACGCTCTTGTCCTTCCCTAGACTTCCTAAACTGAATAACAGAAAAATATATCAATGATAATTAAGATTATGATCAGCAAATTGAGATAATATGAATACCCAGATAGAGCTAGCTAGTAATTACTTTCACTTATTATCACAAATGATCTTGCTTTACCTTATGCCATGGCCTGGGCTACAATTAATATGATGAATGTGAACGTTTGAGCATCCAGTTTGTATTGACACACAGTCGTCTCCTAATCAGAAAAAGAACCCAAAATTAATTAATTAATTAATTAAATTTTACAATGATTTTGCTAATGTGCAGCACGCTGGTGTCATATATATTTCCCTTTTTCTGGTGGGTCTATGTATCAGCTTTCAATAATTAATCGTAGGCACACGAAGTACGAGAGAAAAAGTTGCACTGGTACTTTTTGTTCATGCTTGTTTCAAAAGTTAGTTATCTAGTGGCGGTTATACCATTAAACCCACCAAACTTCCCCACATAAACATTAATAGAAAACTTTTGCTCTGCCATCTGCAACACTAACGTGCCATGCACCATCGAGCTCTCTAGGCCCCAGTTAGTTGTGGGACTAGTCATAGCCACGTAATAAATTATTAGGTAGAGATTTTATATGGTTAATTTGGCCTAGCTAGCTACCTAGTTTGACAGAGAGATCAATTAAGTCATGAAATCTTACCACACCCTATATTGGAATGTTGGATTTCTACATCTTTTGTGTTTTGAAGGTGAATTCCGTCAGTATTTGGGCTATTTTCTGGAGAAGAAATCTTGATGTTGTCAACTTTGACCCCTTCGGAGCTGTCAAATTTTAGATGGCATTGAGGACTATTCATGATTTTGATATCTCGAACTGTCACATTATAGCTTGCATAGAATCTCAAAGCCTGTGATCATCAAAATACAAATTCAAATGCTTTCTATGAAATCAATATACTTTACATATGATAAAATTCAAAGGATTGAGGAATCTTACAGTCGGTTTCATATCTGGAATGTGTTTGGTTTTCTTCTGTATAGGAGAAAATTAAAAAAAAAAAGGTTAATGAACTAATATTTACGAGAAATTTTAATTTATTGAGGATGAGAATTTTAATTATGATGATTGTTACCTGAATGTCATAGACTGAAGAGGCGGTCCACCATTCATAGCCTTGACCGTCAACAATTCCAGTACCTCGAATGGTGAAATTATTGACCCATTTGAAGTTTAACCACTGAAACAAAGTGGATTTTGACCATGAACCAATTTTAGGGGGTGCCCGGAGGGTTCCATCTATCTGTTGGAATTCCACTTAAATTAATTATCTCTATCTGCTAAGCATTTAACTGCATGTAAGAATATAATATTAAACATGACAAAGAATATACTCCGGCCTCGACTTTTTGATTTCTTTATGCTATGAAAATGCTATTTGGGAGTCAGAGATATCAGCTAAAAAGAAGAGAAAGCTAACCTGAAGAACAAGGTGAGGCATGCATGGACCTTGGAGAGTTATGGGCTTGATAAGGAACATGAACTCTGATGGGATTTCTAATGTAGCCCCAGCCACCTTGCATGCAGCATTCCATGCCGCTAGAAGCGCCTGTTTGATTAACATTTTCAAGATAAGTTATCATATTATAGCTACTCTCTCTCACAAGCTATAAGAAATCTGTTATTCCCCAAACATTCGAAGAACACTATAACTATGTATTTACAGCGTTTAGTGTAATGTCGTAAAGTCATAAACAATCTAAGTATGTTTAAACAAAACAATTTTTTTTTTTCTAGAACATTTGATTTACCTTTGAATCATCAGAAACTCCATCCCCCTTGGCTCCAAACGATAAAACATCGAAGATGTTGGACTTAGTTGGATAAGGAGGAAGAGGGGCTGGTGCAGGTCCTGGAAATCCTGAATCAGAGCCACCCTTATCTTTCTGATGCTTGTGATGCTTGCTCTTCTTGGTGTGATGCTTTCTTGCCTCAACTGACATTATAGAAAATGTGACGGAGACAATAAACAGGAAAACCAGAACAAATAGAAGCGAAAACTTTGTGTTTCTCTTCATCTCGATACTCAAGTTAAGAGATATCAATTCTAGCTAATTAACGATAAAAACTTTCAGGTGGTGGTTTGTATTGGCAGCAAAGTAGTTATAGACAGTTATAGACTGAAAAATTACTAGAACACCCTTATTTTGTTTCTAATTTAAAAGGGCATCCCTCACTTTTAGTGGGCAGACAAAAAAACTAGGTAAATGCCTCGGGCATTCAATATTTATATACAAATGTATATAGCTTTCTACTTGCGCTTTGAGTGGGCAAGGCAATACTCTGTAGCAGCCATAATGGCCATTCTCTTTTAGAAAGTGGCTGTGCATTATAATTATATATATTCGACCTTTCTGGAGTGAGTACATGATCACCCCTTCAATTCAATCTGCTTCATTTCATCATATGCATTATGCAAACAAATGCCGATCGAGCAAATTAACATTGTACCTGGTAGCAAAGTATCAGTTTAAACTTTTTAGATCAGTGAGAGTTCGACAAATATATTTCATGATCATCTCTATCATTATGACAATGATTAATCCTTATAACCAAAATTTTGTAGGTTAACATAGAGACGTCTGCAAAAGAACAAATTACATAGGTTTGCATTAATTATATTTAACAAGAGGGTTCGGACTTTTATTATCCACACTTTCTAGGTCGGTAGGCTTCATCATTTAGTTTATTAGTATGCATGCCTATAAAGCCAAACCATGATTAAGTTTAGTGGGATTTTGAGGAAGATTCTATAAGGATAGGCCTTGGATAATTTTCTTAACTCCCTTAATAGTTAATATGCTATATTTGCAACATATATATATATTTAGGAAATTAATTATGCAACTTACATATAATATCGAGATTGTTACTTGTTCTTGCACTTGAAAGACAACGTTATCTCCTGTCTTTCAATCCGAAAGAGTCTTTGGAAGAAAGTACTCGAATATATATATATCAAATGAGGAAAAAGAGTGTTTCCACCTCACAGATGCTTAAGCTTAATCAATTATTAATTCTCACTGTAATTAAGGTCCAAAAAGAAATCCTAAAATTGAGGTGAGTGGTCCTAGGTTTTGAGTCCCAGACAAATGAGAGTTGGCCACTCGGGCAGTCACTGAGCGAAGCTAGTATATATAGAATACATTGTTGTTTAATAATGGCTAAAAGATAAGTGTTCCCTGCAGCGACAGGCGCCAGCCACGAGCCCATTACCATTAGAGCTGACTCGCGAGGCACCTTGCTGTAGATGTAGCACGAAGCTATATAGCTCATGCATGCTCATGATATGGAGACCCATTAGTGATCAAATTAACTGTGCCACATATATTTCTTTCATGTTCTATCTCGTCTGGATCCTTGCTGGTCTTCTCTCACATATTCATGCACAGCCACAGGCATTAATCTTAAAAACTTGATCATTATTGAGGTTTTTAGCAAGCTCATCAGTTACCCCAAAAAGAAGAAAAGCAGGAATATGGAGAATCTTTGTTTGTATTGTAATTGCAAGTTGCGTATTTTCTATTAAGTGAACTTCATGTTATAGCTAGTGATGAAGCATTTCGGTATGTACTATGATTATTAATAATCTTACTTAGGTAGGAGAGTGAAATATTAATTATTTACTTTATATATTTATAAAATTAAATGAATATTCTCCCTAGCTATATCACTAATCTAACTTTAATTTGCTATGAGCTACAAGCCTAGAGCCACGTTAGAGAATTCATGATAAGGGTCCAGTTAGGGTGCACCACCAGTGCCAAAAAGTAGGGGGTTTTGATGTAATAGTTTGGGGTATTTTTGTTAAAAAAAAAAAATGGAAAAAGCTGCTACACGGCCGTATCTTTGCTAAAACCCAGCTTTAGTTCGAATGCTCATGTGTCCAGTCTGTTGTACAGCCCAAGATACAGTCGGCCCAACCCAATTAAGTCAACTTTCACCCACCAACTTCTTTCTTCACCCAAATGGGCCATACAGAGCCTCGTTCACGCAGCTACAGAATATGAGAAATCAGAACACCATAACCTTGACAATCATTCAGTTTATATTTCAATAATTTAACAAATTAAATCGAAATTATTACTAATAAAAAAGAGGGATCATTACATCTCATCCCAAAGCTCATTGATTTGATTTGGAGTCAAGAAACACGACCTAATGCTAATGGACCAGCAAAAAGGAAAATGAGAAGAACGATGGTCAAATAAATTGCGTTGGCTTTGAAAAAAATGTCAATGAGAATTGAAATGGATTTGCCACCACCACCACCACCCCTAAAGCAAGGCTCAAGAGTCCACTAAACTAAACTTTCCCCTTCCACCATCCAACTTCGCTGCAATTATTTT
>JANLJB010030885.1:0-36020 GCA_026212285.1 Bursera cuneata | reverse complement strand
GTGAGTTCTTTCTGGTACTGTTTTTGTTTCCCATTGATGACTACTCTGTTTGGTTTCCGAGAAAATTTATAGAAATATTTGAAGATTTCTCGTTGTCTAGGGTTCAAGAAAACTAATGATTTTACATTGTTTGAAGCCGAAAGAAACAAACTTTAACCGACAAGAGGCTTCTTTTGAAGTTAATTCTAGTTTAATTTTCTGGGTGTTTCTTAGCGACCAAACGGGAGTTAGGGGGTAAACCGATTAGGGGTTTTTACATGCCTAAAGAAACGTTGTGCGTTCTTCATATTTTTTGTTTTAGGGATTAGAATAATGGAGAGACGTGAAGTGGTGTGATTTGAAAATCTAAGGTTACAGACAATCTTTGAGGAATTATGCTTAGATAAGGTTTGAATTTTGTTATTATTATTATTATTTTAATTTCTATGTTTTTTTGTACTAACAAAATGAAGGGTTTCTGAGGCTTTTTCTGCAATTTGGAAATCTATTTGTGGGGTTTATTTTCAACAGTTTGCATGGACTGCGATTGTGAGGCTGCTTCTGGCAGTGACCATGATGAAGGTTTTGTTCAGGCTTAGAGAGACAAATTTGACTTATAATACAATGATTTTTACTTTATTATTTTGTTGTTGCTACACTTCTTTCAAATGATCTTTTTTGATTAGAAACCAGAGAGAAAAAAGGATGCCAAATAGTGTGAGAGTGAGAAAAGAATTCCGTGTAAAAAGAATTGGGAGAAATTGGTGTTTTGGGGATAACGATTTTTGTGTGCGTTGTGCCACTAAGAGATTTGTAGGATTTGTAATATTTATCATTTGATTTCCAATTGCATTCTAGCAAAACAAAGTTTTATTAGCGGTGTTTGAGGATGCATCTTGCAGTGTAAAATTGGTTTGGGAGTTTCTTTTTTATTGTTTTCTTTGTTCATTCTTATAAAAAATTTAAACATAAGATGAGGTTATGTTTGTTTACATTTTCAGTTCTTAAGTTCTTATGCATTGGTGTATATCAACTTCCGGCTGTGCAGAATATTGATCTGAAATTTCTTCCAAGTATAGTCAATGGCGTCAGACGTTGGAGGCCTGATTCATGATGAGAATTTGAACAATCACTACAATGGTACTCTAACTATGCTTTCTGTTTAATTCTTAATGTGATTTTTTATTGATTTTCAAGACTTTTGTGTTCTTACTTTTATATTTCATACGACAACAGCTTCCGCTGGGGGGAAGACCAATATCTTGAAAGCACCAAGGAAAGGAGTCCTAGGTGCAAGGAAGCCACTTGGCGATTTATCAAATTCAGTGAAGCCTACTCCAAATCAGTCCTTAAAAAAGCTTAATTCCTCTATTACTAACAAGGAGATTAGTGCCTCTAAAACTACTTCTGAAGGAAGCAAGAAGAAAAGTCTCTCTAGGGCATCTGTGAAAATTAGGACAAGCAACAGGAAAGTACTGTCTGATATTTCAAATTTAGGGGAGCCCCATCTTCATGAGGCCTCAAAAAAGAATCTGAATGCTAAACTGAGTGTTGCAGCGGAGGGACATCTTAGTGCCATTGCGGAGGAAAGGTTTTCACACAACCATGAAGAATGTATCAAAGCACAAATGAAAGTTATGGATTTAGATGATTTCATGAGAACAATAGGGTTACATAAAGGTGAGATTTAACAAACATTTAGATATTTTATGGTAGTGGAAAAACTTGACAAATATTTAATGTCAATATTGTTGTGCCATTTGGTGTATAGACAATGAATTTTCGTTCATTTGTTGTTTTTGTTGTAGGGTTTCCCAAGCATTCATCTCCAGCTTCAGATGAATTGAAGGTCAGTTTGAATTTTTCCCTCTCTTTGGCAAGTTTTCTTTTAATGTTGGTTATTCTTTGTTGTTTTAGGTTCTAGCTACTGATTTGTGGTTTATCTATTGATAAAGGCTTTTATTTATTTATTCTTTTTAATGTTTCAGTCCGCAAGTGACCACTTCGACCTGGAAGAGATCATTGAAGAACCTCAGTTCACAGATTTTCGATCACCTCAGAAACGTGAGGAGTTTTCCGATCTTGATTCTCCACCTCCTAGCAGAAATCCAAGGTCACCAGATCATTTTATGCAGTGGGAGGATGTCAACTTTAAGATCAAATCACCCAACTTCAAAATGATTGAATCACCATAAATTGCCAAAGAATATTGACTTTTCAGTTGTATTAATGTACAGGCAACTAAACCAACCGATATATGTTTGGTTTACCTTTTGGGTTAGGATGAGAGTTTGATGTCTTGCTACTAAGAAAACTTTATTGCTGCATTTGTATTTGGTTTGAAGCAGGGAACTCTTTTGTGTGTTGTTAGCCCTTTTAGTTATCCTCAGCTTAGTAGGCAGTTATTTTGCAGCAACTAATATGTTGTGCTGTGCAACCATCCATTCTCTTTGTGATTTTGAATAGGAATTTTTTTTCTAATGAATATTGTTATTTCTATTATGTGATTACTGTCATATGTATTATACATTTTTCCCCAAGCAAAGCAAACCTGTTAGTTGTTATTTTGAAGCGACTGTGTGGTAGATATATTCCTATAGATTCAAATGGAATGAGAGTTTTAGATGATTATTAGTGAAGAACATTTGAGAAAATGCTTGAAAATCATTAACCAAGGAAGAAAATGTGTGTTTTTGATGACAAAAGTCATAGTTGCTGTCCAGGAAATGTTCAAGATATTTTTGATTAGGAGGTGCACCACCTCTTTTACTCATTAATTGATGATAAATAATATCATTTTAGGGTGGATTTGATAATGGTTTTTGTATCATAAGCACTTCTTGAAGAAGCACTTTCACAAAACACTTTATTTAATAAGAATATTTACAAGAAAATTTGCCAGGAGTGTTTATGATTTAACATTTGATAAATGCTCTTAGAAGTTAGTAGCTTTATACATGGTGTTATTGAAATTGGGTTTTGAAGCCCATACGCCGATAAATTAACTACGCGAGGCCCAACACATCAACGGTACACGGGCCATATACACAAAAAGGAAATTAGATTAAAACAATCCAACGGTCGACAAACCTGAAGACCATTGCACGCGATCCACACTACCGTACAGAAACCCACGTCAAAACCTCATCTTCTTCACTCCTCGACTGTGGTACTAACACGCAGCAGATTTCCCAAGTCTCAAGCTAAAGAAATGGTAGTAGCTCTGAGACTGCCCTCCCTCACTTCCCTCTTCTCTTCTCCTTCCATCCGCCACCGCTCTCCGGTGATTCTGCGCCGCCGCCATATCCTACCGTCGCTACGTGCAGCTGGATTCTCCACGCAGAGCGCCGCCTCGAGTCCGCCGGAGACCGAGGATCGAGTAAAGAACCAGAAGAACGGAGTGAGTCAGGACCGAGTCATCACGCCTAGGTCTCAGGACTTCAACGCTTGGTACCTCGATGTTATTGCCAACGCTGAGCTTGCCGACTACGGTCCGGTTCGCGGAACCATGGTTATCAGACCGTACGGTTACGCTATTTGGGAGGCAATTCAGGTTGAAATGCTATTAATAATTTTTTAATTAATAACTTGTATTCCGTATTTATTCATTTCAATGATAAAGATAATGATAATTAATGATAATTGGCAGGAGTATTTGAATGTTAAATTCAAGGAGACTGGACACAGTAACATGTATTTTCCACAGGTATTGTTTTGGACTCTGTTTGTTTGCTAAGAAAGTATTTGGGACTCTGAAGTAAGAAATTATTAAAACGAAGTAGTTCAAATCGATGATCAAATTATAAGCTTGTTAATTTTTTTTTGACGGATTTTTAATAGCTTATGAGATTGAAATGACATTGAAGGAGAATGAGTATTTCTGAAAGGAGTGGATGATGCATGTGCTCTGCTTTATATACATAACATTTTTCTTCACGAGGTTATATAACTAGCAGAACAAATAAGATTTCTGCCTTTAACAATAAATAGTGAAATGAACGAATCTCTCAATCACATCTTTTGAACTAATAATTTTTGTTTCTCCTTTATGATCGTTATCTGCTTTACGATGTGCAAGTGATGTCTCTACTTGCCAGTGACTATCAATTTTGTTTATTTTTGGATATTTTAGGCCAATACCTAATATAATTGCTTGTTAAGTAGACCTCTGTCCCCTGATTTGATAAATATTGACTGTGAGACGGATCTTATAGAAGTATCCTCAACTTTATTTCTTAATAAACTGTAGTAGACCTTTATCTTCCTTAAATAAATATTAGGCCAATAAAAATTACATTGTGGTGAAATAAATCTTTTTATGCATATTAAAGGATAGTTTAATAGTATTTGAAGAAGAATATCAAAGGATAGTTTTCAGCACAAGGTTTGTTTTCATTCTCACTTGTTATGTAAAGTTTATAAAATTGATGTGTTCATTGTGTTCTTTTGCATAAATTGCTTGCAAATGAAGCATGCCATTTTGTTAATTGTCTGCCACCGGAGGGAATTATTAAACAGATTGATTTTTGTGATTTCAAATGTGGTTGCAGTTTATACCATACTCTTTTTTAGAGAAAGAAGCCAGCCATGTTGAGGGGTTCAGTCCAGAGTTAGCTCTTGTGACTATTGGAGGGGGGAAGGAACTAGAAGAAAAACTTGTGGTACATAAATTCCCCACCCACCCTCTTTTCCTGTCCATGTTGATCATGTTAGTCTATATTATTGATTTAAGTTTCTTGGAAACCATGACCTGAGTTTTGGCTTTGATTGTTGCACTTCCTGAGGTTGTGGCAGGTTCGACCTACTAGCGAAACCATAGTAAATCATATGTTCACTCAGTGGATTCATAGTTACCGTGATCTTCCACTCATGGTTAACCAGGTAGTATTCTGTCTCATGTCTGAAATAGTAGCTAGTTATTGCATAGTAATTAATCACAACATGTTTTTTGCACCATTACAATTTGATTCAGTGGGCAAACGTCACGCGATGGGAGATGCGAACTAAACCATTTGTTAGGACTCTAGAATTTCTATGGCAGGAGGGTCACACGGCTCATGCCACTCCGGAAGAGGCTGAAAAAGAGGTTCGTAGCTCATTTACCTCTGGAGTAGTAATTGGAGGTTGACGTTTCACTTGATGGATTTGTGATGCTTGACTGCAGGCCATGCAGATGATTGATGTCTATACAAAGTTTGCTTATGAGCAAGCTGCAATACCTGTCATTGCTGGTCGAAAATCAAAAGTGGAAACTTTTGCTGGTGCTTCCAAGACCTATACAATAGAGGCTATGATGGGTGATAGGAAGGCATTGCAGGCTGGTACAAGCCACAACCTTGGACAGAACTTCTCTCGTGCTTTTGGAACACAGGTAAAGGCATTTTACTAGCTTTAATTTTCAATACCACCAACTTAAATTATTATTATTTTTTTGTTTAGTTACTACTTGTGCTTTATATATATATATAATGTCATCCAATGAAAGAGAGTGATGGCAAATGCCTGTGTGTATACAGTTCACTGATGAAAATGGACAAAGGCAACATGTCTGGCAGACATCATGGGCTGTCAGTACCCGGTTTGTTGGTGGTATTATTATGACCCATGGGGATGATTCTGGATTAATGCTTCCTCCAAAGGTTGCTCCCATACAGGTATATTTGTAAGCTTTAGCTGTTATGAGTACTTATATACGGGCTTTGTTTATGGCGTTAGTGATTATTCATTTCAATTAGTGTTGGTTGTTTTTGGGGAAATGAGACTCATCATGATACATGTTAACCTTGCATGCTCTCTCTCTCTCTCTCTCTCTCTCTCTCTCCGTGCTTTCCGCTCTTTCCCCTCTCTGTCTCCTCTCTGTCTGTCTATGAGTGTGCTTAAGCTATATTCCTTGTTCGTAGAACAAAACTTTGTAAACCTACCCCATTCCTTCCTTCACCACTGAAGCAAAATTCTTCAGTGCAGATGGTACAGATGTGGAAAACTTTAGAATGAAACAAATTGATCATATACATGTGTTGGATACAAAACTCTGTTATTTTTGCAAATGAAAGAATGGTTTTAGTGCAAAACTCTGTTATTTTTGCCACCAGATTATTGTTTTAAGTTATGTCATTGCCTGATGTTAACAGCTCAGATTTCTTTATACATACTGCATTTTAGCTTCCATGACTATGTGGACACCTAATAATGCCAAGGATTTTTATGATTTATAATGATGGATTCTTGGATCTGGAGGGAGAGAGTATTCTTTCTGTTTCCTTTTTAGTGATGGTCATGATTATTGTTTCTTTACATTGTTCATCGTGTGCTCAGGTCATAATCATACCTATTTGGAAGAAGGCTGATGAGAAAACAGGAGTCCTCAGTGCTGCATTGTCAGTAAAAGAAGTTTTGCAGAAGTCAAGGATTAAAGTTAAACTTGATGACTCAGATCAAAGAACCCCAGGGTGGAAGTTTAATTTCTGGGAAATGAAGGTATTCTTTCATTCTTCTAGGTCAAACCTATATTCTATGTCTCTTGTTGGCATTTCTGTTGTGTGATTATATGTTTTGGCAACAAATGCGTTTGCACCTGTCTGGTCCGATCGTATAGCAGCTCTTTCTAAGAGACGGGAACGTAAAAATAAACCATTGCCTGGGAAAGCCTCACTACATGGGGGTTGGCGTAACAATAATGACCTTTGTCGATATGCCACCACCTGTTTTTACCATTAAGTTCTAGCAAAATTGAAAAGCCACCAGCTATTAGGCACTCCATCATGTATCTTATGTATTGGTAGTTAAATACTTGTATATTTGTTTGATCTTGGTAAAAAATAAAAATTTTGGGATGGTACTATAATTGTTAAAAAGTCCCTTCAGTGTGCTCTTACTGGGTATTGATTTGTCTGCCTTGGGCTTTATGGTTGGGAGGTGTATGTTGATATTAAAATTATGTTTCAGGATTTGATAGTTTTCCCTTTTTAAGTGAAGGGTTTTGAGAAAATTTTGCTGTGGTTTCGACTTTCAAACTGCTCGACCTTGTTATATAGGGAGTCCCCTTGAGGATTGAAATAGGTCCACGTGATGTTTCCAGTGGTAGTGTGGTCATATCAAGAAGAGATGTTCCTGGAAAGCAAGGGAAAGTTTTTGGGATATCAATGGAACCTTCAATTTTAGAAGCATATGTGAAAGACAAGTTGGATGAGATCCAGTCAGCTCTTTTGGGAAGAGCAACATCATTTCGAGATAGGTACATTCTTTCTGCACTTATCAATTATTAGTTCTTATAGGTTATGTACATGTTCAAGAATAGATTGTTTGAGCTGTTCTATGCTAGTTGTTTCTTCTTGGGACTAAAAAGCATAAATGTATAACAGTATCATATGAAAATACAAGTGCTGGGTGCCAAGACTATTTTATTTTATTTATACTGGATTGGCAAAGCACATGCTTGTTTATAAAAACCAGTTGTAGGCTGTGAATGCTGTAAATAAATGTACACATGATGTACATTTTTCTCCTGAAAAGACTTATGATTACCTTAAAGTTGCACAGCTGTGGGGGCACTTCAAGACTTATACTATATACAGGTTTACAGTCTCTGAAGTTGAGGAAAGATTGATTGCCTAAAAAGAAAGAAACGTGGGCATGAGAAAAACGGTGTATTGAAGAGACCTTTATGGTCCTCTAGTCAATTTAGCGAACAAAAATTTTATTAGCAGGGTCCAGTGTCTATACTTTTAACTAAGTCAATTAGTGGGCCACTTGATTGCCTGCCCTTTGTTATTCTCTTTTTTTCTTCCATTTTTCTACTGAATGTTTATTTTGATATTCTTTTGCAGTAACATTGTGGATGTGAGCTCATATGACGAACTTAAAGCAGCAATATCCATGGGTAAATGGGCAAGGGGTCCTTGGTCGGCTAGGTATTGTTGCTATCTTTTTGACTTTCTTGTGTTTGTATAATAATTCAATCATATCGGCAATACATAATTATTTGAATTACAACTATTTTTTTTACACTCCAATAATTGGTACAGTGATGCGGATGAATTAAGAGTGAAAGAAGAGACAGGGGCAACCATTAGATGTTTTCCCTTTGAGCAGCCCCAAGGGATTAAGACATGCTTGATGACAGGCAATCCAGCCGATGAAGTTGCCATTTTTGCAAAATCTTATTAAGTCAATCATCCAAATGATAGCTTTTGTTGCAGCAGTCACCTTTTATCTACAGTAAAAATTGTTAAGGTTTCTTCTTCTTTTCTTTGGAAGTACATCATATTAATTACATTTAGTGAAGCACTGTATTCTGTTTGGATTATTATGGATGGTTGAAGCTTGGTGATGTTATCATGATTTTTTACTGACCATACTTTTACAGGGTCAAAGTGTTGCTTGAAGAAGGTAAGTATCGTTAAAGCCTGACTGGTATAAGAGTTTACCATGTGCTGATAGTTTGTCTGTACTCATGTAAAAGTCATCTGGTCCATTGAAGATTGTTATGTGGACATGTATGAGCTCAAAGTTTTCCTAATGGAATATTTAGGAAAGTATAATATTACATTACAAATTTTGTATACAAATTTTTATTATAATATTCTTATTAAATGAGTTTGATTTTTGCATGTTAACTAATTTATTTTGTTTATGACACATCAATTGTACATAAGAATTTATATATAAAGTTTATATATATATATATCTAGGATTATTCTTTCGGAAACGTAAGGGTGGGAAGAGACAAGGCTTGCGATATAGAGAGACGCTTTGGGGAACGGTCGTCCCTATCAACGGGCTTCAACATGCATAACGGCTTTGTCGGGTCGTAACGCCGAAAGGGGCAAGAGAAGGTGGCAAGATCCTGTCTTGCACAACTTCGTTTATCGCTTGATCTGTGCCGTTGATACTCGGTGGAGTACAACTCTGAGTGGGTCCAACTTTGCAACGTGCAAGGCGCCGATGCTATTGGCAAGAGGGAAGAGAATCTTTTGACTTTTTCGGCATGTGGGGTCACATGCAGGACTGTGTAGAGTGGAGACGGAATTCTTAATTCCTTCCGTGGAATAAAAGTAACGCGGTAAGGCCGAGACACAACTTTTTGCGAATAAATTTTTCTGGGGGAGTAACTCCCCGGAATCAAATAATTGAAAGAAACCTCAGTACGTTCATAATTGCTTTGCTATATGTTGATCTTTTATTAACACTATTAATTAGTAAATATATGCTTTAACCATATATTATATTTTACCAAAATAACTTTTATTTGAAAAATATTTCTTTGAAAAAATCAGTAATAAGATGGTATATTCTACAAAGATATCCTGAAAATAACGAAGGACCAATAATGTGAAGACACTACAGCTCCTAGTAATTGCCGTGCAGGGTTATAGAACCCAAAGTCAATTTGGACTTTGCCTGCCTTTGCCACTATTTGACTATTGACTTTTCTTGGCCACATCGAGACTTCGAGAATTGATGTAAGTAGTTTTCCTTTTCCTTGTCTATGTATAAATTAAAATAGGAATTATGGTAAGGGCCAGAAATTACGAGGTCGAAGCGAGGGTATTATCGGTAACATAACGAAATAAACGAGGGTAGTGTGGGTACAAAGTCAACTATAAATGCGTGGTGATAGGGCTCCTAGGTCTCATTTAAACAGGGAGAAGAGAAAATTTGGCTCTGGAGGGGGAGGCGCAGCTAGAGGAAAGAAGAGAAATAATCACAGAAGACAAAGTCTAGCGATCTATGATCAAGGTCCGTCTGTCGGACGGTCAATAATCAACGATTGATAATCTACGATATCTGAAGCCTCGCCTCGCCTTGCCTTGCCTTGCCAGGCCTGTATTGATAACTAATCAAGAGAAGAAGGAGATCGTTATTCTCTTTGAAGATTTATGCGACTTTTTTAAATCTGAGGAAGAGTTTATCATCAAATCATCGGAGAAATCGTCGGCGATTTTGAGTAAAGAAGAAACAGGTATTAAAACACCGTAGCTTTTTTGATTTGTACGCTTTGTTTGTGGATGTTTTTCTTGGATAGACGACATCGAAGACGTAAAACGTCGCCGCAGCAGTTGATTTCTAAAGCGCTGGCTAAAATCTCCCGAGATTCGATCTCTATCAATTAGGGAAGAAAATTAGGGTTTGCGAATGTTCTTTCAAGAAAAAGCCTTGGATTCTTCTAGATTAGTATGTTTAGGGCTAAGGAGAGCTATTCAATCAGAACAAATTGCTGCTTGGTTGCACAGCTGCTGGAGCCTGGCGCGGATAGAAATATTTCAGATTTGATAATAATTTTTGGAGCTAATATGGCTAGTAATGGCGCTGATGATGATGATTTATCATTTAGATTTATTTGTAGAAAATTTGAATATGTTATATTTCCTTTACATGATTGGATCTATTCGTTATGGAAGAAATTATGCTACTCCAGAAGTACGGTAGGTTTTGAAACTCAAGCTTCGTTTGCGGAAGGTTTTACGCTTCATGCTATGTGGCTTTTGATGGATAATAGCGAGGACCTTAAGTGGAAAGCTTACTTAAATTCTTTGTGTTATCCTTGTATAATATAACTGAAACAATGGATTGATTGATTCAAAGATGCTGGACACTTTTGGAGGCATTGATTAGACAACTGAAGTGGCTCATTATAAGTTATGAATTTGTTTTTGCACCCATCCTTCAAATTAAAATCGTTTAGTATGAAAACACGTTTTGGGTGCTAAACACTTGTTAAATTATCTTGATTATTTTTTAGCATCGTTATTAATTTGGTTGCAAAGGAGCCCTGGTTCCCTGTGCTGGAACCTACTATGTTGTCAAAAGCTACAATCTGAATTCAGGAAGTACTTGCAGGCCAAAACTGGTTAATACTACTTGCCTCAAGGTAATGGCCTATGGAGGCATGGCAGTCCTTGTTATTAGCTTAGGCAGTCCTTGTTATTAGCTCTCGGGCTTGACAAATAGTATTAATTGTGTGGATATTCTTTTTATTATATTTTTTCAATAATAATATTTTCTTGTTTTCTGTACTGATTTCCGTGCTGATCCGATTTTATATTTTACTGTTGCAGTAGGACGGAGACGTTTTAACCTGGCCTTATTCACTGGGGAGGAATCATTCCTATCTGTGTCTGTCAAGATTGGAGGAATTAGACTAAAAGTAAGTTTGCAGAGGTTTCTTGTACTCTCATGTTGTAGTTTTAAGCTCAGGAAAAGGTAGAAAACGATGAAAAATTCTAATGATAACATCACAGATGCAGGGGGGTGACACATTTAAGGAGACCATTCATACATAATGGATGGTTGTATAGATGTGATTTCTGTCACATACTTATTATGTGCCTGTAGAAATATAGAATTTTATTATAGGAGTCAATACAGTTACCACTAAATACTAATTGGAGCATTTGATATCTTCTTGCAGACTAGATCGTGTACTTGCACTGGGGTCCCTTCTACCCTGGTGTCAAGTGGAAAACAGGGAGCAACGGCTTCCTGCAAGACTTGTTGTGGTAGATCATTAGTTGATGGAATAGGATCTGTATCGGCAAGAATGATGAGCACAGTAGGCCTAGAGTTAACAAATTTTTTAAATCCTGACTTGACTTGGAAGACAGTATCAAAAGGAAATAGGAGTGCAACAAGACGTATGAGGAAACCTCCTGTCAGAGATTTGACTGCAGTAGTGGAGCCTGTTAAGAGACCTATAAGAGAAGAGGACCCAACTGTATCGGAATCTGAGAAGGTTGATATTGTGTTTTGGCTTGGTTGCTTTTGCATTTTAATCTGTAGTTTATTCCTCTCTTTATGTTGATTTTACATCTCTTTGGCAGCTTGGTGTGGCTGTTCTTGGACGTCGTTTCAGTGACAAAATAGAGCATGTGCCTATTAAGAAAAGAAAATTTAATTTAAGGTCTCCATCACCCCCGCCTCGTGTCCCTTCTCCAGGCACTGAAGTGGTTCAACATGCTTCAAGTAATGGATTTTCTCAAAATGCAAATGGCAACACACTACTTAGGACAACTGATGCATCTACGGCAGCTGTTGTCAGTCGAGGTGTTGTTAATGGCAATATTCCGGAGCCAGTAAATGGCAATCTTGGTTGTAGGGAAGACTTCTCTGGTATTGAGATACTTGCAGCTGCAGCTTGCAGTGACAGCTTTGATGTTGACCAGGCTGAGGAGAATACAGAGAGGGAAGAGTACACGCACAAAGAAAATGAGTCAGTGTTAGTTGAAACTGTTGCACCATTGGAAACAGCCAGTCTCTCCCCAAAAGATCTGGTAGTCAAAGAAAGAATTGAGGAGTCTTCTTTTCAGGATGTTACTGCTACATCTGCACAGAAATCTCCGGTTGACAAGGTTGAGAAGATGGTGGGAAGGTCTGCTTCCTATCGTGATGATAGGTTACACTGGGATTTAAATGTTGTGATAGATGCCTGGGAGAAACCTTGTGATATGAAGAATGTTGGTTCTCAAACGAACTCTGCAGAAGTTACTACAGTGCTTGGAAGGAGAAAGCTACATATTCTGGAAGGTTGTGAGATGGAGAGGGAAACTGAAACTGTCACCCATGATGGTGTGGTTAGACTAGATTCATCTGAAGCACATGGGGAGACTTGCGTACCGTTAGATTCAAGAGCCTTGTTTTATGGATCAAACGGGAAAGACTCTCAACAGGAAACTTGCAGTGGGATCAATCGCAACCAAGATGAATGTAGTGCTGATGTAAAAGCTTCTGCTCAAGTTGTCAGCACAGACACGTCCAATAATGTTCCCTGTGAAGATAATGGGGCAAGCAAGACATTAATTCCCAGTTACTTTGTGGAGAAGACAGAAGGTTGTCCTTCGGGTTTCCAAGAAGAAAAAATTTTGTGTACAGAAAATGCTGAAGTTGAGAAATATGATGTTAGTTCTCCTCATATACCAGCGATAGATAGAGTTACTTGTGAGGATAGCACCACCCTGGATGAGAAGGCTGAAGATTCTGGTAGAGCATCAACCTGTGCTCCTGAGCGGATGTTGCTTTCAGAGAACAGTCAAGCGGTTGTACCTGTATCTCTCGGAATGGAGACTGCAAGTAGAGCAGAGGAAGTGGATACTATCAATCCATTCCCCAGCTCTGATGAAAATTCTACATCCAGTGGCTTTGTCGAAGAAGTTCATCCTGTAGTATCCGGGGTTGCAGTGGAAGTACCCAGTGAAGCTCTTAACATGAATGATAGTGAGGTTGATCCTTCTCTACATGTCGGGCCTGAGAAACTGATGGAGAAGTCCTCTGGAAATCATACTGATTCTGTGGAGGTAGGAAGTGCATCTAGCACTCATGAGAGATGCAGAGTTAATATTACTACAAATGTTGTGGGTGAGGTCAAAATTGAAGATCCTTCCAAAGACATCTATGAGTCAGACATTACTCAAGAGAATAAGGTTCACATTGGAGGCATAGAAAATTCTGGGGAACATCACGCTGGTTATGATTCTCAGTTCGAGGACGGGGAGTTGAGAGAATCGGACGTACATTGCTGGGAAGATTTTGAAGACGGCCCAGAAACTGAGCAAGTAGACTACGAGTCTGAATGTGATGGAGAAAGATTTTGCCCTTTGGAAGATGAGGATACTGAGGATACAAGAAAATTTGATGGGGGGTCTATTCCAGGATCCAGTGTCATGGACGAAAAAATTGAACTACGTGCTGTACAAGATGCTTTTGGAGATAATTTAACAAGGTCAAATATAAGAACTTTAGAATCAAAAGATGGCTGCAAAATAAAGAATCATACAGTTGATTGTGAGGATGGGTCCGAAGGCAAAGATCTTACTTCTAGGGTGGTTGGACCAAGGGTATCAAAAAGGGAGTTGCCATCATGCATTCAAGAATCTTTATCCTATGATATTGTGCAGAGAAACAGGTAACACTATGGGTATACTATCTATTTTTTTGAGTGCTCCCTCCTCCTTTCTAATTGGCTAGTGCTGACTTAACTTTCTGTTTCAGGTTGGATGATTTTGATGGTTGTTGTCCTCAGTCTGTAAGGGGTGTAGCTCGTAACAAATTTATGGGGAGGGACAGATCTGCTATGGATACATGTGGTAGAAGTCCAATAGGTGGCCACATTGTTAATATCCGTCAGTCACCTACATACTCTTATGGTTCTGGGAGACCTAGAAATGTTATTGAGAATCGTGGATTTGTTATATCCTCAGACCGTACATCACAAGCAGCAGCTCTCGAAGAATTTGACAACCCTGTTCGCGGGCAATTTTTAAGCTCTTCCTCAAACATTGTCTATCGGCCTCTTAATAGGAGATATCTAGCCTACAGGGATGATATTTATGGAAATCAAGCTGGAACAGCTCTTGTTAGAGATGCTATCAGTCCTGATAGAAGTAGGTTTAGAAAATATCCACAAGGGGTAAGTCGTGGAATCAGGGAGGACTACCGCAGGCCAATGCCTTACTATGCCTCTGAATATACCGACCATATGCGACATCGTTTGAGCAGGAGAGAACGAACTATTTCTCCACTTGGTGGAGAAAGACTGCATTACGCCCAACCGTATAAGAAGTCCATGTCGAGATCCAGAAGTCGGTCACCCAATGCATGGTTATCGTCGAGGGAAAGGAACGAGGGATCAAGACGTCGTAGTAGGTCACCAATTTTTAGGTCTCGCAGAATTGACAGGGTGAGGTTGCCTTTCCAGAATCAGAAACAATTTGCAGCAGAATATGATGAAGGGTTCATGTCCCAACCAAGAAATCGCTTCTCCTCACAACGTAATTCCCGGTACGATGACCGAGTGTCTACAGTAGATAATTTCAGGGATAGGAAATCGCCTGTGAGGATGTTTCGACCGAGCGATTCAGTGCGTTCCTTTAGACCCGTGGGAGGACATCCCCGAAGATATGCAGATATGGCTGGTGGTGGTGGTAGGAGGTATAAATATGAAGGTGCTAATGATGATGGAAGAAAACAGGGGAATAGATATGAAATTATGCATAGAGTGAGGCGTTATGATACCGATGGTGTCATGCGGCGTTTAAGGTATAATGCAGAGGATGCAATGGTGGCTAATGACTCATAATTCTGAGAATTTGTAAGTGAAGGGAAAAAGATTATTTGAAGACAGGACTTGTGCAGATCCAGTTAATTTGGTTAGAAGCATAACGTGACTCAATTAATTATGATATGAGTCTGTTTACGGTTAGGAGTTTTCTCTTTTTTGCCTGTCTTGACTCTGATCTCACGTCCAGTTTCTTATTTTCTTTTTAGTAGCTAGGCATGATTTTTTTTTTTTTTGGTTTTTTTTTTTTGCTTATCCATGTTCTTTTAATGGTCATTTTCTTCTGGCCACTGTAACCTCTACATGAGGCCATTAAGATATAGAATATTAAAGAAGTTGATGATTTCGTAATGTATTCATCATTAACAGTGTTCCGGTCGGGTTTAAAGCCCTAATTGTTCCATATGTTTGTGGCATTATGATAACCGATTGCCATAGTCTATTTTATTTGTAATGGGAGGAAAGATTCAATTTGAGTAGATGTAGGTCCCGTTACGATTCTAATATAAGAAGTGTGCTTAATGGTCACCAGTTTCCAAAAATTTCCAACATGTGAAGGCCAGATCAAAAGGGGTATTCTTTGAGCTTTAACCAGATTACAAAAGTACTACAAAAAGAATTAACGATTGGTTTAAGATCACAAAGAAAGCATCCTCTAGACGTACTTTATTTATCGAGTGCTTTGTAACACCAGCAAGATCCAAAATCAGGTTGATCTAGCCAGAGTTGTATTTCTTCCTCGCGCATGGACCCATATGTGCGTCGATTGCTTCATATCAGTTCCATTTAACAACATAGGTTCTATTTAGACAAAACTGAGAAATCTGTTATTCCGTACTTGTGCTCTTGACAGTCTAGCATACAGCTTGTTAAACAAAGTGAATCACTACATTCTCCCAATTTTAGGTTCACTTAATCTTAAATTTGAAGATTCAAAAGTCCTTCCACAAGAAAAGGAAATATTTTTTTGGGGAGCCAATTAATTAGAGAAGCAMTTCTTTCCATTTATTATACTATTGGATTGTTGAGCTTATAAATGCTTTAGCTTTWGCTTTTAGTTTGGAAGCCCTTCTCTTGATCTTAATTTAGTGTGAAGCCAGATATTATATCAGAATGAAAATTTTCTACACATCTTCTCTACAGTATCACGTTAAAAATAAAATCTTTCCACCAAAAGGAAAAATAATCTCATCTGTGGAGGCATAGCTAAATGCCGCAGACTAAACTCTTGATGTCACCAGCTAAAGCTAGAGGACTCGAAATGTAGCTTGTCTGTCAAACCAGATGAACAGATTGTTGCCACTTCTCGTCTCATCTCTCTGGGGCCGCTAACAAATACTCCAATGCTAGATCCTTCACTTTCAATTAGTATTTCTGCAAGCAAAGATTTTAATCTAGCTCAGCAAGCTATGCTAATAATATCAACTTATATAGGAATAAAGATCAAATTTTAACCATTCATAAATATTAAAATCTATGTCTTTAAATTTTAAAAGCTTAGAAGAATTCAAATAAGGAGAGATCCTAAATCAATTCGAAAGCTTAACTCTGTTAACATGTTAGAAAAATCGACCCAAAATTTTTGCTTTAATAAAAATAATCATATGAGATTGGTTTCTTGAATTAGGCCATAAAAGTTGGAAATAATAGCTTACTCTTCAGGTTGGGTCTTTCACCGTAGTACACTTGTGTGGCTTCAGAAAAAGACTCTTGTGGAAAGCTCTCCAACTCTCTATCTGCATGCCATGAGCCTGGAGATGCTGGTTTTTGTGTCTCCACGTTCTGAACCTGCCTCATTTCCCTGGCATACCGTTTCTTGTTCCAAAGAAAAGCAGCTGTTGAAGTCATGGCTATCGAGAGACAGATAAATAGCATGTTTAAAGCAGCTCTCCAGGAGGCATTATATATCATATTAGAATTATGGTCAATTGGGTATATATAATATTGTGTGAGAATGCCAATGAGCACAAGAAAGACGATGAATGAAGATGAGATTATTGCGGCAAGCCAGAGCCAGCTCTTGGGGCCTAAAATTGCAGAAACTGGTGCATCTGCTGCATTAGGCTTGAACCACATAGTGTGCAGCAACTTCTGGTTGTTTGTTGTGGATTCATTCTCCCTTGTCACATAGGCTTCAATTTGCAATTGCAAGCGAGAAATGTCTAGTGTGGTGCCTGAAACTGGGAGGATAAGGTCTAGCATGGCAAGCTCCTGAGATTTCTTGAAAGCACATATGAGAAGAACCGGTGGAATTTTTGCATTTGAAGTGTTAGCCACCGAGATAAGCTCACGGATGATGGAGATGAAAGGAGTAATGCCACTTCCTCCACTCACCATCACTAGCTTGTCATACCTGCAACATATTTTCTCCATGTTAATCAAAGCTGTGCATGCATTGGAATATTACCATATTTTATAGGATTATTAGCTTATAGTAATACTTAAATTTTCCTTAGAATTAATGAGAATGTTAGTACTAATCAATGGTAAAATGTAGACCTTGTAAAATCGGTTGAAGCAGGTCCATAGGGTCCTTCAATGGAGACCTCAAGGTGATCGGTAGGTGGAGCGGAGGAAAGCAATTGATACAACTTTTGAGACCAGCTTCCTTCGCTTTTGATGACAACACTTAGCTTTTCAGGATCCAGATTACTACTTGAAGAAACTGTAAAAGGGTGCCATTGCAGCTTGGAAATCGAAGGCACATTTACAAATACAATGCTTGTTGGACTGTAACTTAACCCTGGATCATAGTGACCAAAGCAACAGTAAATTAAGATAATTTGCAATTCCACCACATATCACTTTCAGGTATTAGCGAAACTTCACCTGGGCTCTTGGAGAAGTTCAACTCAACAGTTTCACAGGGCAAAATGCGAGCTGAAAGAAGACGAATTCTTCGTTGTGATTGCAAAAATCTCAAGTAACGATCAATCATGAAGAGATAGAAGCCAGGAAGCATAATGCAAGAATACGAGAATCCCACATGAAAGACATAGAACACAACAAAGGGAATGTATAGGTAATGAGTATAAAAGAAGAGCTCGAAAATCTTTCTCCTTATGCGTGGAATCGTTGTCAACCACATTAATAATCCAGAGAGCAAAGATATTTCTCCGGCCACATTTGACACAGAAATCTTATCCCATTTGAGCATCTATGAAGCAGAAACAAAAAAAATGTTAAAAGTATGTAGCTAGCAATACATAATATATGTTATCATATTCTTGGAGATGAGAGCCTAAAAAGGATCAAAATTGAGTCATTTGAAATGATTACAAAATTGAAAATTCTGTTATATGTTACCTGTGAGATTTGGTCTGTCCTGGCCCAGAGGACAACATAGCATAAACCGTGTGCAGTAAAGAGGGTCAGGGCGATGTGGCCAAGCCAAATATGATACTTGATGCTTGCCTCGCTGGTGAGGCCAACGAGCTGCAAGACAGATGATCCTCTAGTCACTGCAAAGAAGAGAAAGACCAAGCAAATGTTCCCAACAAAGCCTAGCACTAGGCCCGACAATCCCAGTTTAGCTTCCCACCTGTGCTCCCACCCACAAAAAAGAAAATAAATAACAATATGAAAATTTTGTATTATATGTATAGGAGAAGTTTAGAATGACAAAATTCTTACGCCTGCGTCCCTTCAAACATAAGATGCATGTAAGAAGAGAAAGACCAAACCAATAGCGCAAGAAACATGGTTACAAATGATATCTCTGTCCAAGAAACAATCCCGAGAGGGCCTTTCACTATTGCTGGTCGTTTCCATGAAGCAAAACGAGAACTCTTGACCTCACTGCAACAGGGATAGCATTAATATTATTCACTCACTCCTAATCATATATATACGAAAGGAGAGATTATAGAGTTGAAAGTACCTTTTGCTTTTGTGATCAACATCATTAATCTTTCCAAAATGAAGGTATAAACACCCTAAAGTTGCAATGAAGAGGATGGGAAATGTGAAAATCAGAGTGTTTCCACCTTGTTTTCCAATGTAGGTGGCTTGCGTTTTTGAGTTGATTTGAGGCAACCAGTGTAAAAAATAAGTGCTGGTGGGCATCATGAACCAAATCATCATGTGCCCAAGAAACACCATCATTGCAAGTAGTCTTATAGCTGATCGAATGGTACTGGTCTCCATTACTTCACAACAAGCACTCACCACTCTCCCTGCAAAAAGTTCCTATGCATGGGAGCTTTAGCAGGATGATTAACCATTATATAGCAACAATGTCACGTTAATAAAAAAATATTTTTTTGGATTAAATTACAAGCTTTTACTAATTATATGATGAATTAGCAGCAAAGGAGGCAAACTTCAAGCTCAGCTACAGTGCAGTGTATGCAAATGAAATTAAATAAGGGTCTTTATGTATTCTAAGCTAATCAATCTAGTCAAAATCAATTTCAGTTGTGAATCTAAATTTGATCCTATCTAGTATGAAAAGGTTAAAATATAATCTAAAATTTAAATATATGTAAGTGTAGTTAAATAAAATAAATTAAAAAAATACTTCGTGCCACTAGTAATTTTTCTTTGTTATGTCAAAAATTTTATGCAAGAACAAAAACAAATTGAAAAAAGAAAAACTAATATGACTATATTGGAGTTAAAAAAAGATTCAATCCGGAACTTGATTGGTTGTATTGAATTGAATTATATTTCAAACCCTACGATTTGAAAATGATTCTATGGAGCCAAATTACGTGTCAATTTAATTATCAGGGGGATCTGTGCGAGGTCAAGAAATTATGCAGATGGCTCAACAAGTAGTAGCAGCAATATGCCAAAATGACGCTTGGTTTGTAGTTTTGTTTTCGATAACATGTCAATAATATGGTCAATTGGCAAACCAGTCATGGCCTTATTGTTGCTGCCAATGCATGAGTCATGTACAGCAGTTAAGGGTGTGCCCATGCCCATCTGCCCATTTCTTGGCTTTTTTTTTTTTTTTTTTTTTTCTGGGCACCAGTTTCTAGGTTTTGAGCAGAGTTAGGTGCTTTCTATACGAAAAATAAAAATACATTTGTGATTCTAATTGATGTTCATGTGTGGAAAGGCAATGATAAAGTAAATGCATTCCCAGTAGCTCCAATATTAGATGGTTTTGAAGGTTTAACTATTGAAATTTGAATGCTAACTAGTGTAATTCGTACATGAGAATGCAAGGATTGGAATGCTGCTTATCTTCCCTTGGTTTATACTTATCCGTTAGTACTATTATTATCACTCTGAAAATTCATTTTCACTAATGGCATTGATTTGTGACAAAGTGCATTATCTAATTATTTCAAAAGTCTCGTAAAAGGTTGAATCTTTATCTTATTATATTCTTCGATTGGCCAAGTTCAAGTCATTGAAAAAAAGGGCCCGCATATTTCTTAATCTGTTTTTGTTTTCTTTTATGCTCTTTAGCTAAGCAATACATTTTGGTCTTCTTTAACTATCACTTTAATCGTTATCTGATTTTTCTCTTGTATTGAACCTTGGGATAATACTTTATTTTATTTATTCTTGATGTACATATATAGACAAGGAAGAAAGATAAGCCTTATGTAACAGCCAGCCCATGCCTGCGTGGATCACCAGTTGAAGCTAATGGACTCAAAGTATAGGTTGTCCGCCAACCCAGATGAACAAATCTTCGCAACCTCATGTCTCATCTTTCTTGGGCCACACACTAGAACTCCAACATCTGATGCCTTTAAATCAAACAGTAATCCTGCAAAATAAACGGAAATGTGAAAAAATAACCACAAATAGAAGGATACTTACTTGAGTAAATAGCAACTTGTATGGCAAAATTAAAGAGAATCCCACTTACGCTTGAGATTAGGCCTTGCACCGATGTGCACCTTGGTAGCTTGAGCTATGGACTGACGGGGAAGGCTTTCGAGCTCGGTATCCGCATTGCAAACCCACGAGTCAAATGGTGCTATTGGTGCTGTTGGTTCTTCCAGGTTATAAACTCGATTGCTTTTTACGGCATTCTGTTTCTTGCGCCAGAGGAAGACTGCACTAGAAGCTATGAAAATGCATAAACAAACGAGAAACATATCCCAGAGACATTTGTAGGAATAATGGTATATTTCATTGTGGTCTTCAACGGGGTAAATGTAGAAGCGAGTCACCATCGCCAACAAGAGGAGATACATGAGAAATGATGATGTTATTATTGCACCAAGCCAAAGCCAGTTGTTGGGGCCTAGAACTGGAGAAACGGGTGTGTCCAGTGGATATGGCTTGTACCATATTGATTTCAGTGGCTTCCGGGTATCCGTTTCGGGCTGCTTTGTGTCTCTGGTAACATAGGCATCTATTTGCAATTTTATTTTGGAAAAGTCTATATATGTGCTGGAGACTGGAAGCAAGAGGTCTAGCATTGAGAGTTCAGCAGAGTTCCTGAAGGCGCAAATGAGATGAACATTTGGAAGTTTGCAGTCTGGTTTGGTACTTTGAAAAAAGATTTCGCGGATTATGGAGATGAAAGGAGTAATACCACTACCTCCGCACACCATCACCAGTAATTCGTGGCTGCAAGTAAAGATTATTATTAGCGTTAAGAAATCGCTTAACCCAAAAGTTTAGAATAGTTGAGTCTAACAGTTAAATTGTTGAAATGTAAATATAGAATTATTTAAGTAAATAATGTTGTCTATATATATAACCTTAGAAAATGCGATGAACTTGGGCCATAGGGTCCTTCAACGGAGACTTCAAGACGATCTGAATCTACAGACCACCAAATTTCTTCACAAAGCTCTTGAGTCCAACTTCCATCGCTTTTGACCATAACACTAAGCTTATCAGGCTCCAGGTTGCAATTGGAAAGCACAGTGAAAGGGTGCCACTGCAGCTTGGAAATGCTAGGCACATTTATGAACATAATGCTTGTGGGATTATAATGCAATCCTGGGAAGAGAAAACAGGACATTAAGTTTATGCTAATGTCTATTTATTCATTGTATTTGTGGCTTGCTTGTCTTACCAGGAGACTTGGCGAAGTTCAATTCAACAGCTCCACATGGTAAGAGGCGAGCTGCAAGTAATCTAGCCCGTTTTCGTGACTGTAGAAATCTCAAGTAGCGATCCACAATAAAGAGGAAGATCCCCGGAAGGATCATGCAGAAGTAGACAGCGCCAACGTGCAACACATAGAAGATGATATAGAGAATATAAAGATGGTGAGTATAGAAGAAAACTTCAAAACTCTGTCTCCTAATGCGACGAATGCTTGCCACCCACATCACCACACCGATTGAAATGGCAATCACTCCAGATAAATTTGATACATGATTTTTGCTCCATTCCACCAGCTGCATGCATTGCCAAAATTAACCACTTCCAAAAATGGCTATTATACACAAATACAGCTACAGTTCAAATTTGGTCATAGACACATAGAAGTGCAAAAGTATATCGTCAAAGATCTAAAATACTCTCCCCAGCCCTCCCCCTCAGGACTTGCGGGTGCTTCAGTGAAGCACTCGCCGGTGGAAAATCCCCGGTTTCCCTCTTTTAGAATTTAATTTATATATAAGACAAAATATGCATTAATTTTTTTGTTGCCGTAAAGGTGGCCTTATTGGTTAAGGGTATAAGCTTTCCTTCGTATTATGTAGCATGTTACTTTGACAAATAATTTTATTTTGTAGGAAAATTTTCAGAGTTTCTAGTCAACGCTAAAAATATAAGAAACCAAAATATTAAAAAATGTTTTTTTGGTGACTTAATGTTGAGTAAACAAAAAATATATACTAAAAGAAACACAATAGACGTTCTTTTCACAAAGATATAAAACTCTTCTTCCTACTTCTAAAAAAAAAAAAAATTACTAATAATAATATTGATTCCAGAAGCACTTTTATATTTTGACAGCAGTTTTATGCTCTAAAAGTCCGTAGTATTGAGGTAAGAAGTATAATTATTGCGAAGCTGAAAACAGCAAAAGTACCTGAGACATCTGATGAGTCATGCCCCAGTAAATAAGAAAACCTACTGTATGCCCAAGAGCAAGAAAATTGGTGAGATGGCCAAGCCAGATATGATACTTAATGCTGGACTCCGAAGTGAGCCCAAGTAGAGGCAAAATTGAAGATGCTCGAGTTACAGGAAAGAAGAGAAATGCCCAACATGTGTTTGCAATATGCCCAAACCCAAAAGCCACGCTTCGAAACCTTGCTTGCCACCTGTCCAAGCCCAGTGCGTAATAAGCTTAGTTAGGAAAAAAAACAAAAAAAGTTGCAGTATAAACCAAAAGGAGAAGACACAAATTTAATTATGGCCACGTCTAAAAATTTTTAACGTTATGGTTATTTGTTAGATGATTGATAAACTTGATAATATTTGACAGACTGTATCAAGTATTGGATGACGCTATCCAAAAATGTTTGATAGGATATATAAAATATTGGATGATAATTCGATAGATAATATCGAACACTAAATGAATTATAATATCTAAATATTTTATAAATGAGTCAAATTTTAATGAAATTCTCTAATTTAGATCATAAAAAACAAAAAAAAAGAGCTAACTATAAATGAGTATGACATATTTATCTTCATATACTTACACTTTCTCCCCATGTCCATCCATGTAGAGATTTTCAAAGGTGACTGACAAGTAATTGTAAAGAGACCAGACCAAGAGTGCAATGAACATTAGTATAAAAGTATGCTCCAACGCAGTTACGATCCCCAGAGGAGCCGTCACGAGCACCCGACTACTCGAGAAGCAGTTCAAAAGTGGGCTTCTCACCACGCTGCATGCGCGCACAACCAGTACAATAGATGACTTTAATACGTTTACTAGTTCTATCAATAAAAGAACAAATTTGTCCAAATATGAATATAGTGTACCTTTTGGACTGAGGCTGCTTATTGGGTATCTTCGGTAGATTGAGATAAACACAACCCAAAGCAGCAACAAACATTATGGGCAATGACAAAAACACAAGATTTGTCCCTGTAACATTCAGAAAATTTCACATAAGTAATTTACAAAATGAAATGAAAGTATCCAACAAGCAAAAGCGAAAATACATGTTAATTAGTTTAAGTTTGTAGTGTGAGAATATCTTTTTATATATAAGTGTCCCACGGGTACTTAGAAACGTCAAACAAACCTCACGTATCTCAAGTTTATTACATTTTAAAAAGCTTAACTCTGATATTTAACCTTAGGATAGTATTAGTACTGAAAAAATGACAACCTTGTTCTCTGAAAAACATCGTGGAGTCGAGCCTGCTTTTAACTGTGATAGGCCATCGTTGTTTGTAAAGCTCGGTAGGCAACAGAACCCAAGCCACAATCCACGTAAGAAAAGACACAAGGCATATTGTCTTTATTAACAGTGTGTGGCTGCTCATATTCTGGTCTGTAGCTCGATCCTCTGCAATTGCTCCTGGCGGCGTAGCAAATGAAAGGATATCTCAACTCAAGTGTGAGTACTGAAAGTTTGAAGTTCGCTCTCTTATATAGGCAGTGAAAACAAAGAACTTATGTCACTAGATAGCGATTGGCATTAAAAAAATGCAACATCATTTATGCATTGAAGCAACACTTACGAAACAGCCAGATTACTGCATGGTTAAGCCACTAGCTGTTGTCAAAGTACATCTCGAACGCATTCTTTTTTACATATATGTTCAATGGGTGGTGTTAACCCAGGGCGAGTTATTTGCATCTAAGTTTTCTTTATAGAATAAATCTTCTAAACATTTGTATACAAAGAGGTTTCCCTTTCAAAAATTGCTTTCTGGCTAAAGCACAAGCGAGGAAAAAAGTTGGAAAAATAAAAAAAATAAAAAAATAACGTCAAATTTAAAAATTTTAGTATTTTCATTATGAAAATACTAAATCACGTCAAAACTTCTGTTTTTTCGTTATAAAAATCATTGAATATAATGAAATAATTAATTTGACGTAATTTTTAGATGGCTTATGATTAATATAATGAACTTACATAAATTCTTACGTATTAATACTTGAAGACCACCCATGTCAAATTAGTTGATTATTGCAAGTTAATTACTTCTCCATTCATGCTTATTTAAAAAAAAAAATTATCGAATACATGTAATTGAATATCACAATCATAAGGGTGATAAAGAGATGATATATTAATATTTTGTAGCACACAATTAATGGAATATTCGATCCATCTCATGGGGACGAAAATTACATTTTATCTTTATCTGTTTAATTAGTTGATTTTTTTAAAAAAAAAAGATATTGCCTTTCTGGCATGAAAAAGAGAGAATGAATATAGGACATTCCATTAGATGTTTATATCACTTTGTATGAGCATGATTTGTATTCTATTCCTATAACAATCTAACAAAAACGAAGAAGAAACTTCCAATTACAAAAGGGTTAGGCTTCGAATATCACTTCAATTCGCTGTATGCTTGATGTTTAAATATAAAGTTTTTAAATGATTTTGGAAATACAAAGTACAAACAGACGAAGTGTCTACAATCTGTCTGCTAATGCTAGCAAGCATACGATGATTCGCATTTTGTTGTATTTATGCAAATGCTAGCGGGTTGGATTGCTGCTGCTGCTTCCAGCAGCCTTAGCTTGTCTTGGTTTGCTTTGCATTATTATTATTATTATTGTTATCAAGTAAGAACCGAAAGTTTGGTGTTCTTCTACTAGAATTTATGTATATAGATGAAATTGGCACTGATTAATACAATCATTAAAAAGTGTTATATACGTTAAATTTGTTGATTATTGCAAATAATTGATGGGATGGGATCATATATCACACGTGGACAAAAATTATATTTTATTTACCATCAAACTTTTAAAAACAATAAAAGATGAACACTTGTTTTGGCTTGGAAAATAAAGAATGACATAAGAGGCATTCTATTGTTTTATATCACTTTCCCTGTCAGCAGAATTTGTATGATTTGTTTTTTTTAACAATCTAATCAAAAGAAGAAGAAACTTCCAATTACAAAAGGGTTGGACTTCCAACGTCATTTAATTTGGAACCAGGAGCCGCCTTGATGCTTAAATATAAAATTTTAATAATTAGGAAAAGATAAAGTACAAACAGAAAGCATATGTCAAATTTATTTTCCCTAATGGCATTGATCCGTGACAAACTGATTTTATTCAATTATTTCGAATGTCTTAAATATATAATAAAAGGTTGAGATTATTTATATACTATTATAGTTAAGAAACCACTTAACTTAAAATGAATCAAACGGTTTGGGCTCATTGAGGCCAAAACCAAATAGCAAACAATTTTAACCAAACCTAAACCTAAATATTTATAAATAATAAATCAAACGGTCTGAGTTGAACCCAAACCCAAAGACATATAAATAACAAATGATATTGTATGTTAGGATTCGAAGTAGAATCTTCTACTTTAATACCATATTAAGATATCACTTGATCTAAAAACTTAAGCTATTAGATATGGCAAATAATAGTAATAAGTTTTTCCTTTCACAATTATCATTATGATCAAATACAAGAACGCACTAAGCGTTATCTTATCTTTCTTTATTATGATATCTTCCCATGAATTTTGGTTCAAACATAGACGAGTTTATCTACCTCAACCATTAATATAAAAAATCATTGCTGCAACTGAAATATGTCTCGTAAATGCTCACCATTGTTGAGCCTATAGTGTAAAATTCTTGACAGTTTAACAGGTTGCTTGACAAAGGATTTTTTTTGTATGAATATGTTTTATAAAATGTTCAATAAGTTCAACAGATCATTTTTGAATGTGTTTAGTGAAAATGTTCACATGTTGTCATATTTGATGGTGGTCTTATATGAAAAATATATTGAAAGAAATGATATATTTGTTCGAACGGTTAAGTCAAACATTTTATCTAAAAGCTTTGTAACTTATTAAAACTATAAGTTTTTGATATACACCAATCAAGAATTACAATAACAAGTTTAGAAATTTTAGATAAACGCTAGTAATTAGAGGAGTTGATGAGTGTGTCTGAGGCCAGGCAACCGAGAGGAGGATAAAACTTAATGAGCTACATACATACACGAGGAAAGATAAGCTTTACACAACATATTGTCGACGGTCGTTGAACAAGGAACTAGCACATGCGTGCGTGGATCACCAGTTGAAGCTAATGGACTCAAAGTGCAGGTTATCTGCCAACCCAGATGAACAAATCTTCGCAACCTCATGTCGCATCTTTCTTGGACCACACACTAGAACTCCAACATCTGATCCTTTCAAATCAAACAGTATTTCTGCAAAATAAAGCCACACATTCACTTATGTTAACTAGCGGAATCAACTACTAGCCAAAAGTAGGAGAAAATAAATTAGAGAGACTGTTTTGAAATATAACGAATTTTAATTATTTCTTTTGTCTAATTAAAATGTTTTTTTTTTGGGGGGGTAATACAGCATTTATCCAAAGATGACTGATGTAGTCTTGACGAGTTGATGAGAACAACTCTGTTGAGCTTTCATCAACTTATCAAAACATACTTCAACTACTCTATAATTTATTTGAAAATGTATTTTTTTTTCTTTAAAAGTAAACTTAATTGTACAATAAAATAAAATAAAAGTTTCTTCCACTTGATTGTTTTCTCATATTGTGGATTAGGTAGGCAACTTACTTTTGAGATTAGGCCTTGCACCAAAATGAACTTTGGTAGCTTGAACTAGGGACTGATGGGGAAGGCTTTCCAGCTCCCTATCCGCACTTTGAAAACACAATCCTGCAGGTGATACTGTTGGCGTTGGTATTTCCAGGTTCTGAACTTGCTTGCTTTCTACAGCGTTCTGTTGCTTACGCCAGAGGAAGACTGCACTGGAAGCCATGAAAATGCAGACACAAACAAGAAACATATCCCAGAGACATTTGTAGGAATAATGGTACACTTCAGTCATGTTGCGTTCAATAGGGTAAATGTAGTAGCGAGTCACTATGCCCAGCAAGAGGAGGAACATGACAAATGATGATGTTATTATTGCACCAAGCCACAGCCAGCTGTTAGGGCCAAGAACAGCAGAAACGGGCGAGTCCAATGGAGATGGCTTGAACCAGATGGATTGCACTAGCTTCTGAGTATCCGCTTCAGGCTGCTCTTGCTCTCTGGTGACATAGGCATCTATCTGCAATTTTATTTTGGAAAATTCTATAGGTGTGCTGGAGATTGGAAGCAAGAGGTCTAGCAGTGAGCGATCAGCAGAGTTCTTGAAGGCACAGATGAGATGAACATTTGGAACTTGGCAGTCTGGTTTGGTACTTTGAAATAAGATTTCGCGGATTATGGAGATAAAAGGAGCAATGCCACTGCCTCCGCAGACCATCACCAGTGATTCATGCCTAAAAGGAAAGTGCTAGTGAGAAGAGGTGCAATTTGAAACACAAATTTACAACTAATTATAAGCATATTAGATTGTCTATATAACCTCAGAAAATGAGATGAATTAGGGCCATAGGGTCCTTCAACGGAGACTTCAAGACGATCTACAGAGGAAGAAATTTCTTGACAAAGCTTTTGAGTCCAACTTCCATCATTTTTGACAAAAATGCTAAGCTTATCCTGCTCCATGTTGCAATTGGAAGTGACAGTAAAAGGGTGCCACTGCAGCTTGGAAATGCTAGGCACATTTATGAACATAATGCTTGTGGGATTATAATACAATCCTGGAATAGAAAAACATGGCGTTTAATTGCATATGTCTATTTTTGTTCAATTGACGCGTCTAAATTATTTATCGTAGCTTGTCTTACCAGGACACTTGGAGAAGTTCATTTCAACAGCTCCACATGGTAAGACGCGCGCTGCGAGTAATCTAGCCCGTTGTCGTGACTGTAGAAATCTCAAATATCGATCCACAGCAAAGAGAAAGATCCCCGGAAGGATCATGCAAAAGTAGGCAGCGCCAACGTGCAATACATAGAAGACGATATACAGAATGTAGAGATGGTGAGCATAGAAGAAAACCTCAAACATCTTTCTCCTAATGCGAGGAATGCTTGTCACCCACATTGCCACAGCAATTACAGTCGCAATCATTCCAGCTAAATTTGACACATAAGTTTTGCTCCATTCCACCAGCTGCATGCATTGCCAAAACCACTTTCAATGTAACCATAAAACACGCACTTGCCCGTCCACACACATAAAGCAAACATGCGGAGTATTGGACATATAAGAGTGTTAGGTCAATCATAGTAGTGCAAAAGTATTTCATCAAAGTTAAAAATATAAATTGATTTCGAATCAACTCTGGGCCGGATTTATCTGATGTTAATCTAACTAAAATATTCTTTTGGAAACTATATATGCATATATCATGAGTACCTTTTAGCAAATTTATCTGGAAAAAAATTATCGTCTATTAAGATTAAAGTTGATTAAACCAATTTTTTTAAAAGAATTATTTAATGTTTTATTAAAAATCAAAAAACGCCGTCAATTTAGCTATTATCCAAGTAACCCATCAAACTATTGGATGTAAACTGGAAAGATAACCCATCGTTATTAAGCTTTCTTAATAGGCCACTTAAAAAAGTTCAATTATATCTTACATTGACAGAGATTTTTGCTTGCTTCTACCCCATTCATCGATGATACTTAAATTCAACCACTTATTTCTTTCTCCTTTCCAAAAGAGAAAAAGAAAGGTGAGGAAGCAAAAGGAATCTAAGCCCACCTTCAGTTTCTTTTCTACTAGCAAGCAAGAAGGACAACGTAATTGGAATTCCAATAATAGTGACAATACAGCTCAACCCACTATATAAAAGATAGGTCATCATTTTTCCTCTTCACTAAAGAATAACGACAATCAAGGTCATGCAAAAATCCAAAGTATTGACCAAAAAGTAATGAAGTAATTATTATTATGAACTGGAAATTAAATAGTTACGGTATATACCTCGGCCATCTGATCAGTCATGCCCCAGTAAATAAGAAAACCTACTGTATGCGCAACAAAAAGGAGACTGGAGAGATGACCAAGCCAGATATGATACTTGATGCTCGACTCAGAAGTAAGCCCAACAAGAGGCAAAACTGAAGAGGCTCGAGTCACAGGAAAGAAGAGAAATGCCCAACACGTGTTTCCAATGTAACCAAGCCTTAATGATACACTTCGGAACTTGGCTTGCCACCTAGAAGCCAAACCAGAGTGCAATTATCTTAGTTAGAAAAGGAGGGTTTCTATCTAGACATGCAAGTGATGATATATGTATAAACTTTGAGTGGAATTCAAGGGCAAGGACGATATATATATATCCTCGTATACTTACACTTTCTCCCCATGTCCATGCATGTGGAGATTACCAAAGCTGACATACAAGTAATTGGCAAGGGACCAGATCAAGAGTGCCATAAACATGACTATAAAAGTAAGCTCCAAAGAAGTTAGGATTCCCATAGGAGCCATCACGAGCACCGGACGACTCGAGAAGCTCAAACGAGGGCTTTTAACCACGCTGCGCACAACCAGTACAACAGATGACATAACATTTACTACATAGTCTGTCAAAAAAAGAACAAATTTTATTGTCCAGAAATATATGTATGCATGTACCTTTTGGATGAAGGCTGATTGTGCATCTTCAGAAGATTGAGATAAACACAGCCCAAAGCAGCAATAAGCATTAAAGGGAATGAAAAAAGAAGAAGATTTGTCCCTGTCACATTCAGAGAATTTCAGATTAGCAGACCAAACCAAACGAAAGTAAAGTAAAAGTATATATAAACACTGAAAAAATGGCAACCTTGTTCTCTGAAATAAGTGGAGTTGAGCTTGCCGTTAAGTGTGGGAATCCATTTTTGTTTGTAAAGCTTGGTAGGCAACAGAACCCAAACCAGAAGCCACGCTAGAAACACCAAGAGGCAACTCGTTCTTATTAACACTGTGCGGCTGCCCATCTTCTCTCTGGCTCGATTCTTTGCAACTGCTGGTAGCTGCTGGCTGCGTAGTGCGTAGCGAATGAAAGGATATCTGAAGTCAAGTGAGAACTGAAAGTTGATGTTCTCTCTCTTATAGATGCAGTAAAAAGGAAGAATTTATTTTATAGATGTAATTGGCAATTTGGCTTTAATTGATAAATCATTATTCATACGTTGAAGCAGAATGTACGAAACAGCATGATTCATGCACAGTTAAGCCACTAACTGTTGTTGAACTACATTTCGCACACATTCTGTTATAAATGTGAAATTAGTTGATTATTGCAAGTTCATTTACTTCCGAATTCATATTTATAAAAATATAAATCATATTATAACAATAAATAAAATGGGAGTCAAAATAAAACGTCACAATCACAAGGGTCATAATTAGATGGTATATTTTGCATCACATCATTGATGGGCATCGATATATCACACGTGGACGAAAATATTATTCTATTTTCTATCTACTTGAAGAAAAATAATAATAATAATAGAAGAGATAAACCCTTCTTGATGTTGAAATATAAAATTTTAAATAATTTGGGAAATATAAATTATAAACAGAATCATATGAAGTGTCAACCATCTGATCTGCAAATGCAGTTGACTTCACTTTCGTAAAGGCCGCAAATGAGAGTACAGTTGACAATCGGCTAAAAACCTACTAGTACAGGAGGAATACGTACTACTACTACCATAAATCATAACATGCAAAACAGAGGTTTGAAATTTGCTAGCTTGGAAATATGCTTTGCTTCTTAATCACCTATCTTTTGATGGCATCATTTTACATCATATCAGGGAAACGAAAAATTCTTCTAGGTTTGTCTTTCATATTAATTAATAATGCATTCATTAGTCATTGACTTCCAATAAGTAAATATACTTCTGTGGCTGACTTTTGATGACCATAAAAGGGCAAGTTCCCATTTATGATCAGCATCTGATATTTGGTCCCAAGAACTTCATTCATCCTCTGCAGGAAAATTTAGTCCTGATTGTCAATGAAGTTATCAGATACATGGATGCAATACATATAATTTCAGGGTGCTCTAGCAAAAGAATACAAGACGTGAAATCATGTTAGAAAATTTTTAAGTTGTCCAGAAATGTTCTGCCATGAATTGCAAAATTTAAAATTTATAAGTACTTGAGGACCATCATTCCAAATCCGATGCCAAGAAAAGTGGCAACGGCAATCCCAAAAATGCCTACAAGAATCCCAGGAACAACTAGAGAGCCCCATCCTTTGGTTGTGGCCATTCCACAGGCCGTTGTAGGGCCTCCAACATTGGCATTTGATGCAATAAGTAACAGCTTTAAATCAAAACGAAAAAGCTTTCCCAATCCGAGGATCACGGCAAGATGGACAACAACTTGGACTAGAGCAAACAGGAAAATACTAGGTGCCGTGTTGATGACATTCCATATGCTCCCACTGGCTCCCACCACAGCAAAAAACACCTGTTTCAAATAACACCATGTTTAAAACATGTTAGAAACAATTATTCCGTCGCCAGGAAGAGATGCCTGGTGGTACATATACTTCAAACTTAATGTATAGTCTTGAGAGAGAGAGAGAGAGAGAGAAGCACTTCCATGGAAAGCAAATCAAAAGCAGTTGAGATATTTCAGTTACCTGCATCAGGACCAGAGCAATAGTATCTCCGGCTGGTGCAAGATGACCAAATTGTGTTGGGAACACCGTGGCTAAAAGGACAACAATAGCAGTTACTCCTGGAAGTATGCCTCCTTGAATTCTGAACAAATTTGTGAGATAAGTGGCGGTCTTACATATTGCAAATGCTACAGCAAGAGCTACAGCAGTCTGTAGGACAGGTGTCTTGCCTCCAAAATCAGACTCTGTATCCATTTGAACATCTGCCGGAGAATTTCATGTTTTAATGAGGTTGCACTTGCACAAGATAATGAAGATGATGCAAATTTGATTGGACTATTTCGCTCCCAAATCAATATCAAGATGATGAGCAAATTACATGATTAATAGGTTTTTTAATCTGCGACTGTCGAGAATATGTAATATAGACAACATAATGTACACATAAGGAGGGAAAAAGGACGAATAACAAGCTTTAATTGTCAAATGACATACATATCCACCAGAAGCTGTAATGCAGCAACAAATCATACGGAGTGAATGTACATAACCTACCTTAACACCAGGACAAGGTGGGTTCAAACTAAAGCATATCAAATCAAATCTAAATGGCACATACCATTGGCTGATGAAGCCTCAGGAGGTATTTTGGAGGCCAAAGCAAACAATATCATAAAGTATATGGCAGTGATAACATTGTCTGCAGCTACTCCTGCAGCCAAAACTGATGGAGAAACACCAAGAGCCTCTGAAATTGCAACATAGTTAATAGCTGCAACAATAAAGAAGGAAAGGGAAAAGAAAAAAAAAAAAAATCAGCAGTTATAACATTGAACTCAGTGAAAGAAATGCAAGTGAGAGCAGCATTCAAGGAACCAGAAATAACCAAATTTAGGGCATTTTAGAGTCAAATAGGGCAGGTCCCCTATATCTGTTAGCTGTAGTTATTATCTCATGTTGTACAACACGTCATAACTCTTCACAAAAACTATCGACGGCAGTTTTCTGCCACAGTGCAGCTTGGGGTAGTATGTCACAAAAATAGGAGGATGGAGTGATCTCACATTACAGAGCAACTGCAAATTAACCTTCGTCTATATTATCACCTATTATGTATTATTAAAAAAAAAATGCAAATGATATAGTGAAGAGTTCTAATATGTATAATAAACTGCTTTGTCCTTAATTCATAACAGAGAGATCAATCCAAAAGTAAGATGGAACAACATTGCCTGAAAACTTACATCCACCAATATAACTACCCATGAGAGCAGCAGCTATTTTCCAACTATCTTCTCCAAGTGATCGCATGGGCACCAACCAGAAAGCCACCACTGTTCCAACCATAGTTGCAACTGCCATATAAAATAGAAAGTACATGTCACATAGGATCATAAAGGGTTAACTGCAAAACACAAGTTAGCAATTATAGAATATCTATGTGCCTTCTGGTGTGACTCCCTCTATAATGCATCGGTTGCAATACAAGCTATTAAGTAGACGCTGTCTGAGATTTTAAAAGGGAATAATTATAGCTCTGTCACAACTTATGTGAAAAGAATAAGCCTGACAAGATCCTAAGTAAATAAATCAGTCTCAGAGAAAGATTAAAAACATAACTGTGAAGTTAAATCAGAATCTTTTGTTTGGGTGGGCATTTGTAGTGAGACAAAATCTTTCTCACTGTTTTTATAGACTTTTTCCCCTCAAGGCATTTTTTGTATATGTGGACACCTGGTCCACTCCGTTTGCTCTATTAATGCAAATCTTTTTATTTCTTATCAAAGAGAAAAAATCAGAAACATGCAAAAGCATTTCTCAACCTGTACCAGTTATATCACTACTTGATTGTAGTGAATGGTCTTAGTACAAGACTCATTGAATTCGATAGCAGAGGACACAATAGTATAAAGCAGAGCAAGGCCTAGTCTAGCAAAACCAATCAAAATGTTGTTCTGGTTTCGATGCCTATTACAAGTATTCAAATTAGCAGATACAGTAAAAGGCAAAATTCTAAAGCCAAATACAACACCTAACGATCTATGTTTCACTTAAGCATCCCAGCCCTCCAATCAAAATCTTTAGTTATAATGACGACACGGAAACCAAATTTGAAATAAATTGTATATATTTGACAGGGTCACATACATAGAAGAACTTACAGAATTCAAAATTAAATGAATCTTTCACAATCTGCTCCATCATTAAGATCTCTGAACATGCACACTTCTGCTCAAATGTTGTGCTTCTAATTGCATTATTAGCTAGCCTAGAAACGAAATACAAAACACATTCGGTCAGACTCATGTGCATCGGTAAAATCTGTCAAACACTGGTGGGGAACACAGAGCATTCATTGGAGTAATACAGTAATGTTGAAGGTTCCTTCCTCTTTCTGATAACAGAGAAATCCTCCTCACACACTTAGCAAACTCAAGTTTCACACAAACCCCCAGTCAGACCACACAATCTTTGAGAAGTGTCAAACCCCGGATCTTGTGGCAACAAACAAAAGGAATGACTAACTCGGACAATTCTCAAGGTTAGGCATAGAATCCTACCTCATCAAATCTCAATCACATCTTCTAAGAAACTGTAACCAAGCAAACTACTCGACTCTCTTCCTTTTGGCTCTACTCATCTCTATAGGATTGAAACTCTCTTCACATTCTTCAAGAATGAAAAACCAAGCAAAATGCAAGTGTCATAACATCGCTGTCTTCAACACTTTTAACATTAAAGGAAAATTATAAGATAAATAGTTAAACTCAAGATAAAGCTTTCAACCAGACTACCACTCATGTAACAGTCGGGATAGATTGATAACAAGCAGAATGAACAATAAACCAAGAAAAGAGACTACAACGGAAAAGTAGTGAAAGAATAGTAACACGGGATTGCATAATATTAAGCACCTGATCCGACCAAGAAAGCGAGGAGCAAAGTCCCAGTTGACCGTACAACGCGACGTAAGTCGGCTCTAAACAACAGCAATGGAACAGATAAAGGTAGTAGAAACTCCAAGAACACTGAATAAGCAGGAGCTTCATAAGGAATTACGCCTAGATTACTAGCTGCCAACCCAACCAAAGTGCTAACCAGGGCTGCACTCAGCATGCTCGCCAACCCAACCAAAGTGCTAACCAGGGCTGCACTCAGCATGCTCCCGATCTTGGTCTTCTCTGACCTTGAATTCCATACAAAAGTTCACATTCTCTTAAATTGTATTGTGGCTTGAAAATTATATGGTTTCATTACAAAAATCATTTTAGCACTATATTTAATGATTTTAATGAACATAATGCTTCTACTATACAGTCTTCGTTAACATATACTTTAAGCATACAGCTACCAAAATAAATAAGCAAAAGTGAACGATAGCATTAGCATACCAGAGACCCAAAGCGCCGGTGGCGAAGAGAGCAGCCCATGTG
>JANLJB010030884.1:0-35960 GCA_026212285.1 Bursera cuneata | reverse complement strand
ATAAAACCTGGCTGGAAAAACCCACTGGCGATTTTTTTTTCTTTTTTTTTTTTTTGCATATCATGGATTTCCTAGCGTAATTGTTAGCGTAATTGGTGGACGGTGGTGCAAGTGGTTTACCTCTTCTTTTTTATGACATTTGATCAGTGAAAATACTATCTTCTTTCTTATCTTCTGAAATTTGTGTCTTTAGATTCTAGCTAAAATCATTATCTTTAACATTTTAAAAGAGAATATTAAAATCCAGCTGTTATGACGTTTAGGAAAAAATTGGTCATGTTATGGTATACTTTATTCTTTTACTGTTCTTTAATTTAAAAATACAGTTAAAATTCAGACCGACTTTTAATATTTAAACGGAATCTAAATATTTATATCGAGTTCACTTACACTTAACTTTCTCTTTTGTTCACTCTTTCTTTTGTCCACAACGTAGGTTGCCCTGTTAGATCACTTTATTGTATCACGTACGTAACGTTAGCATGCATTAGACTCGGTGGTTTTGTAAGTATGTAGATAGCATGGGATGACAAATAATATTCCTTCACTCTCTCTTTCTTTTCCATTGGCTCTTTAAAAACAGAGAACTTGTTCCGTTGCGCATATATCAATCTATGCTATCTTTTCTCTACCACACACTCGAAATCCTCAACAAAAGGGAGAGAGCGAAACACAAAACAAGAGAGGCCATGGGCCACTAGTACTATGTACAAAGGAGTGATTATTCTATTTTCTAAGCTATAGAGTTTGTCTAGAAAAAGCCTTTTAAGATTACTCATGGAGGGAGCTCCGTCTTCAAAGAAAACAGATGAGGTAGGATTTCTATCGTGTTGGGGTCGCTTCAAATTGAAGCTTCCATGGACAAAGAGAAGAGTATGGCGAAGGCAGGATAGTATGGGTTGTGATTTAACAGCTGCTTTCAGGACCAAACGACGACCAAAACCAGCCGGTGGGTTTAGGTATGACCCTCTAAGCTATTCTCAGAACTTCGATGAGGGCTGTTGGGATGATGATGATGAGGATTCTACGTCGCGTGGCTTCTCTTCTAGATACGCTGCTCCCTCAAAATCGCTCCGAGACATATGACAAGATTGCTGGTGTTTACACTTCTACAGGGATTCCCTCGATCGTCTAGCTTCCTCCAATACCAAAAGAAAGAAAACCTTTTGGATGAACTTTGCATTTCTCTCTTTGTGGAAGAGATGGGCACTACATACATTTATGATCAGATATGCTTTGCTTGCCTTGGTCTTAATTTATTTATCTTCCACGAGCTGTAATACAATCTTGAATCATTTTCAAAAATATATTATATACATGTATACAAAAGTAAAGTTCGAATTTTCTTTAACGAAAATATTTGCATGCGAGGCTTATTTCTTTGTCTAGCAAGCTAATGTTCGCGCGCAGTATGTTAACATGTCGTTTTAATGTGATCATCTCCATGAAGATTTGGGTAAGCAGTAACAGGAAGCCCTACAGAGAACGGCAAGAGTGTCCTTAAAGCGACGATAAAGGTTGCAAAGGAACTGGGTCAATCTATAATGTCATATTCAATCCCAAGGCTCAAAAAACTTCGGAGTGCCTCTGTAAGCAATACAAAAACATCTGGCGGCGGGGCCACCTCGAATGGAGTAGCTCTAATCCTAAAACGGATATAACTATGCTCTGTGTCAGGAATCGAAAAAGAAATGCAAGTGGCTTTCTGTGTTCAGGAACTGAAAAAGAAATGAAACACTGTAATTTCAACTAATCAATATCCATGTATATAATAAGGCAACAGCAAAAAAGAAAGATATATGTAAGGCGAATATAAAATATATATTTGTCGACCAATCTTGATCAATCACAGACGTCCACATAACTACAGAAATTAAAATTCTAAAACTAATTTACTAGAGATTTACAATTTTTTTTTTTTTGGTCTTTGATTATCTATCAATGATGTGTCCTGAAGCTAATAATTCCCATAGTCAAAGTAGCTTGATCTAGTTATCTATCGAAATGACAATGCTTAATATACAGGACACCCGTCAACGGAAATACCTTTAGCAGTTGGGCACTCGGCCAGGTCACAATGCTCACCTACTGAACCCCACCAGTCTAAGCTTCTGTTCTCCATGGTTAGTGTGAAGTACAAAAGAACCCCCATGAAAGCCAGCCCAGCATCTAAGGCCGCAGAAAGAACATAATTATATCTCTGCCACCAGTTCTTCCGATACTTGAAAATGAAGTAATTGAATATCGTTCCAACCACAATCCAGCAATTGAAGTTCACAGTTGTAGCTGGTGGCATTGCAGCTGTTGCTCCCAAAAGCACAGGAAGATTAATATACTGAATCCATTTCTGGTTAGGGAATGATTTGTGCAGCAGCCATACAATGACAGGTCCAAAGAAACCGCCAAGGAAGAACCAGTTGAGAGCTGTGTAGTTTCCTTTCGCGCCAAAGATACGTTTTGGTCCAACTAAACCCCAGATTACAGATGCATCAAAGAATACGCGGTCTCCAGGACATGTCCAGGGACTATTGGGAGGGAGAAGTTGATCCTGACATATGTTCTCTATTGTTGTAAGCAGCCACCAAGCCGTTCCAATATTGACTGTTCCGGCAACTAATGTTCCCGCCAACTAAAAAGAAGCAAAGGAAGAAGTTAGACATTGAGGATTCCATTTACATATAAGAATGAGTTCCAGTGGAGTATTGTCTTGGTGTGTTCAGTGTTTTCGGCGTGAAATATCTCATTAAGAATATTAATGAATGTATTCGTTTACCTGAACAACAAACATCGCTCTAGTCGGAACCTTCATGTAATGGCCTAGCTTGAAATCATTGAGAAAGGAAACTGCCTGGCTCATGCTTATATATCCATACGTCTTGAAGCAGACATTCGCTATTGGTCTACCAGGATAAACAATACCCATGATATACTCTGTGATAACGTTTAATCCCGGTGACTGGCAGTTAAAGGTAAAAAAAAAAAAAAAAAAAAGAGGTTAGTGAATATTATCTCAAAACATTAAATAAACAACCCCAATTCAATTTCGCTGGTCTTTAGAAGATAATTTCAATTTCTTTCAAGGTAGGTAGCTTTTTATCCAAACTTGATGCCTTTTCTTTATTGGGAATATGGGTGTTAACTCAAAGTATCCTGCCCCCTCAACTATAGCAAACAACTACACAACACAGTTGATTACCGATAGGATATTCACACCATTTATTAACCAGAAAAGCTATAGGTTAGAGTTCAACAATTTACCACATTGGTTGTTGCCGTTATGATGCTGATTGGAAGGGTGAAAACTAAAGCAAGGCCTGCTGCAAAGAGGAGTCCCCACCACGGCATTTGGACCTGATCTCTCATGAAAATGCATAGCAAGAGAGAGAGTATCAACGACCCTGCAAGCATCAGATGAAACCACCAGTCTGGTATGTCCTTGTATTTCATCATTAATTTTGTATGAATATCTTGTTTTCCCTTTGTAGAAGCTCGAATTTGTCCATATATATCCCTGTTATTAGAACACACTAACCCTTCGTATTAACCTTCCTATAGTAAAAATACAAAAAAAATATAGAAGCAACGAGTTCGAAGTTTGTAATCAGTTACCTTCCATTAAACAAGGCCACATGTGTGAGAGTAGATATAATAGAGGCGAAACCAATGCCATAAGTGAGCGAAAAGAAGGTGCTGAGGTTTATGCGTCCCACTCGGTCATATGCTGGGATGTCTAATTCAAACCGTTCATTGACAATGGCTGATACGTTATATATCTGTCCTTTTGAATCGAATAAATGTGAGGAGAAGATTGGGAACGTCTTGGCATCGTACATATCCAATCCCCAGTAGGAAATTGGCACTACGACATATATGATCATGAAATAACCAACGAAGACATTAACGATGGCAAAGAAGGGGGTGATAAGAGGGCTGCCAAGGTATGAGGCTATGACTGACCAGTCGAGGGCAAATGACCCAAGACCAAGCCCACGCATGCCTGAGCCTATCTGGTGGGCTGTCACAGAATTCGGGAAAGCCCAGCAGACCCAAGAAATGGTAGACAAAGCGGGGAAAAGGTAGCCTGGGAACACATACCAGGAGAAGCTGCAGATAAGTGCAATCAAGAAAAATTTCCCTCGTGACATGCGACTGTTATCTTTCTCATGCATAGCCCTGTAATGGTCAGTTCGTACTTATTAATGTTAATTAAATTCCTTATAATCATAAATCCTTCAATAATAATTCTCTTATTTTTGTTCAGAGACAACTTGACGTTCCGCGATATCTTTCCTTATTATGAAAAGATTCCTTCCCAAAATTGGAGTTCTCTCATCTACCTTTGTACTATATTTACATCAGGAAATGGAAATTCCCTTCTGATCCGCACAACTCATTCAAAAGCGATATTGTTTCTGAGAAAAACACGTTAATTACCTGAAGAGAGAAACCTGAACTAGACTACTCGGCCACCACATCTCCGCCGGGTCCACCACGAACTTCCTCAATATTCCCGCCCAACCATACCCCAGAACCTACTCACAGTCACAGTCGGACACATTAGCCACAAATACACATAAAAGAAAACAAAAATCAGAAAAAAGCAAAATGGATAACAACCGACCCACCTGTGTGGTAATAACGAGAATCCAACTCGCCAAGAAGCTGATACGCCGATGATAAAATGCCTTTATGATATCCACTATACTAATAGCATAAGCCGCGCCGGCCCCGAAACCTGCCCCAGCATTGGCGAAAATGGAAATCAGAACGTGTTCCTTCATGTTAAACGGCCCTGGATTCAACGTCCATTCACAGTCACCCATTCCCGGAATCCTGAACTTCTTCTTTGGAAGAGTAGCCGCCATGAAGCGTCCGACGGGAAGAGTTGCCACCTGGATGGAGATCATGGAGATGACGAGAGGCTCCGTGCGGTAGGCGAAGAAGGTGTTGAGGAAAGAAAGAAGGACGCATGAGAGAATGCCGAGAAACCACATGCGAAATGTCCATACGGGCAGGGTCGGGTCGTCCTCGTTGGACACCGTTAGACGGACTTCTTCAATCGGGGAGACTTCGTCGTTTTCCGCTTCGGGTTTTGATCTATTAGGCGTCGGCGGCGTTTCTATTTGGAGAGTCGATGCCATTGTGAGTGACAGTCGATCGAGGTGTTGTGGAATGGAGTGGTTTTAATTACGGAGAAGCTGCTGGAGGGTAGGGTTGAGTAAAGGGTAAGAATTGTACATGATAGAGGAGAATTAGAGAATCTGTTACGTTTAAGAGCTCTTAGTTTGTATTTTACTACGACTGTGTTATCACTTATCAGCCCAAAATAACTCTTCTTTCACCGATGCGATTTTATAGTAAAGCAAAGAAAGTACTTTTCACCATTATCTATTAGATATTATGTTTGAAAATAATGACACCTTCAAACTTATCCATGGAAGGATGATATTGGATGAATAAATTTTATAATTAAATTAGAATAATAAGATAGATGATGTGAAAATTATATAATTAATAGAATAATTTTAGATTTAAAATTTATATGTATAATAAATCTATAGATGAAGTATCACTCTAATTTTTACCTACAATATGATATAACATTATATAGATAACAATTAAAAATAAATAAAATAGAGTATCATAAAGAATAATTTAATGCATACAATTGATAAATAAAAGTTACACAAAGTCCATAAATTACAACAAATTCATAAACAATTTTATGTGGTACGATCTTCTTAGATAAATGATTATCAAATCATTTATTATAATTTTTGTTATTTAATTATTTTTTACTTATTTAATAATATTTTAACACGTTGGGTTGCATAAATTGATTATGTAAGGAGTAAATAATACACTAGTATTGATAAGTATTTAGGAAGGGAAACTGCTATACAGCCATCTTTTCTAGAAATGTAGAGGCCATTTGTTTGAAGTAGAAATCCAAACATATATTTCAAGCATTAAGCAATTATTGCATAACCAAAAGTAGGATTATTCGTATCTGGCCATTTGAAGGAAATGTGAGACTTAGAATATAGGGCATCCATCAACTACAACACCCTTTGCGGTAGGGCAAGTTGCTAGATCACAGTGCTCCGGGTCAATCTCAGGGTCCGCCCCCCACCAGTGCATGCTTACGCCCTCAAAGCCTAGCGAGACGTAAAGCAGAACCGTCATGAACGCCGTACCAGCATCCAGAGCTGCCGATAGGATGTAGTTATACCTTTGCCACCATTTCTTGCGGTACCTGAAGATGAAAAAGTTGAAGATTGTCCCAACCAAAATCCAGGAGGTGTAGTTCACAGCGGTTGCAGGCGGCATGGAACCAGTTGCGCCAAGGAGTACCGGAAGATTGATGAGAGGAATCCAGGATTGTTTAGGGAATGCCTTGTGCAATAACCACACCGCAAATGGTCCCAACAATCCTCCGAGGAAGAACCAATTAAGGGCCCCGTAGTTCCCTTGAGAACCAAAAATTCGCTTAGGTCCAACCAAACCCCAGATAACAGATGCATCAAAGAAGACTTGGTCATTGGGACATGTCCAAGGGCTATTTTTCGGGAGCAAACCCTTGTGACATATGTTGTCGACAGAGTTTAAAAGCCACCATGCTATGCTGAGGTTGATTGTTCCAGCTATGATGGTTCCGACAAACTGTAATGCAAATATGTAGAATTATATACAGCAGTAGTTAATTACATTTAAAAAGAACAAATTAAATACAAATTGTGGACATGTGGGAAAAGAAAAATACCTGAACAAGGAACATTGATCTTGGAGGGATCTTCATGTAATGGCCCAACTTGAAATCACTAAGAAAGGAAATTGCCTGAGTCATGCTCATGTAACCATAGGTCTTGAAGCAGACATTGGCTATGGGTTTCCCTGGTTGTATTACTCCCATTATGTACTCCGTGATGATATTCAGTCCTGGTGTCTGTAGAGAAGTCGTTTACTTGCTTTGTTAGTACAAACAAAAGACAGCATTTATAGCTGTTTTGATATATGATTTTGAGTTAACAATAAGATATATATGAGCTTAATTTATCATGCATTAACATAAAAAAGAGGAACTTATTAAGGTTACTTGATTGGTTGTGGCAGTGATAATGCTGATTGGAAGGGTGAATATGAAGGCGAGGCCAGCTGCGAATATTAGTCCCCACCATGGCATCTGGATCTCCTTTTTCAGGAAGACGCAGAGTAAAAGAGAGGCTGCAATTGTCACAAGAAGAAGCCCGTAAAACCACCATGAAGGTATATCCTTGTAGTTCTTCTTCATCAATCTTGTGTGAATATCCTGCTTTCCCTTAAAAGAAGCTCTGTATCGATCTATAATCTCCCTGAAACATTATCAATTTCATGCATGTCAATTATTACGAATTTTAGTGCAGAAATGACGTAGGAAGTACTAATAATCCTATATGAAAGGCAAGAAAACCTTATCATTTGGATATGATCCCAAATTTTCTTTGAACTATAAGCATTTGTGAGAATGAAAGGATGAAACTAAAAGTAAGAAAAATTACCTTCCATAAAATAAGGCCACATGAGTAAGTGTGGAGGCAATGGTGGCAAAGCCAAATCCATAAGTGAGAGCAAAGAATACGCTCAAATGGATCCTCCCATGCTGCTCGTACGATGCCAAATCCAACTCTAACTTGTCGTTAACGATTAATGAAATATTATACTCCGGACCTTTAGCTGTGTAGAGATAGGGTGAATATATTGGAAAGGTCTTAGCACTGTATAAATCTAGCCCCCAGTAAGCTATGGGAATCACTATGTAGATTATCAGTGCATATCCTACGAGGACATTTGCAATGGCAAAGAAGGGAGATATCAGAGGGCTGAATAAGAAGGAAGCAACTGTTGTCCAGTCCAGGGTAAGGGCCCCGATTCCAAGTCCGTTTAGGCCAGACCCGATTTGTTGGGCAGTGACTGAATGGGGGAAAGCCCAGCAGACCCATGAAATGCTTGTTAAGGTCTGGAAGAGGTACCCTGGGAACACGTGCCAGCAGAAGCTGCAAACTAGTGCTATCACAAAGAATTTCAGTCGTGATAGACGGTAACCTCTATCCTCGTCTTCTTTCTCATGCAGTGTCCTGAAAGTTCAATGAATTAGCCCAGTATTCAATGTTCAAAGTTACAGAAGCTCTCATGCATTAATTCTGTACTGGAGAACATAAAGAAAATGAGTTGAGTCCCAAAAATGCGGCTAAATTTGCTTAAGGTTCCTTCCTAGTTGCTTCTTTACTTTTTCTTTTTCGCATTTATGTTATTGATCTCTTACCTTACGTACGATCATATATTTTTCTTCTTTCCCATATTTTTAATTAAGGCATTCATAGATACAGCAGTACTTGATCAAGCTCTGAATATAACTGATGGATGAGTTTTTATATCTTCTTAAACTTTTACACTTAAATGAACTCAGGGGACCCGGATAACACTCTGCATGATAAACTATATAGATGTGATTTGTTTGCAATAATTAATAAGTTAATAACATTTTATAGTATATATAGTTTATAAGTTATATGTCTGTGACAAAAAATATATATACGTTCAGAGGAACTAGGAGATGATAATGCACACACAAGACAAAGGAGACAGTCAGGATATCACACGGGGAAGTTGATGTTGATAGTATCTCATCTATTTGATATAGTATCTATTTCTTTATACATTGCTATTATTACTAAAGGCTATCGTCCGAACAAATGATAAGAACACAATTCATAGTTAATTCATAGGCCACTGCAAATGGTATTGGCTAAAAGCTTTGACTGGAGAAGGATCGATTTGGAAATTGTATTTATCAAAATCGCAGGTAGGTCCAACCATCAAAAGAGATGGCCGGCCCTGCCTTCTAACTAGCTAGCTAGACTGAACCCGTGTATGTCCATTACCTGGTGAATTCAGGTTGCTTTCTCAAATCAATGTGACTAAGGTGCTGATCATTGAAAATAACAACTAATAGGCAAAGATGGGTTGGAAGTTTATCTGATTGGAGTGTTCTTAATTATAATTAATTTTATAATGACACAAGTGCCTGCAGGTGAAAGAGCCAATTAGCTAGCAGGCAGCCGGACTGAATCCCTGCTACTGGTATCTACGGGTTTCAGTCAAGATGATTTCTTCACCTTGACCCAAATTTTAATGTTAAAGACAAACACCGTAGGGGAAATAACCAGCACTGTGTATATAGCCGTATTGGGTCTCAGAATATGTATATATATAATATACCTTCCTTCACAAAACAGAAACTCTGTTAGATATTAGTAAAACATCAATAGATTAATTACTTCAATTTCATGATGCGGACCGATTATGTAATTGACTTGATCTTCTTTTTACGTTCACAAGAGGAAAGAATGTATCTAATTTTTTTATATATATTTAGAAAACTGGCCTGGCCTGAATGCCCTGCAATGATAGTGCATGCACTGTTTCATAGACAACACTTTAAAAATCCAATGAGAAAATTTGAAGAGTACCGGAACAGTGAGATCTGAACAAGGGTACTAGGCCACCACATATGCGCAGGCTCCACCACGTACTTCCTTAGCAGCCCCGCCCAGCCGTAGCCCAAAACCTGCACTCATGTTGCCAGCCACCACATCAATACACAGTTTTTTAACCAGCTCGAGTATATATATAACCAAATTGCAAAATATATCATTAGAGAAGCGAGAAGGTACCTTGTTCAGTAAAAGACTAACATTAGATAAGAAAAGAATAATATTTAGAAAGTAGAAGAAGACTACCTGGGTAGTAATGATGAGAAGCCAAGAAGTATGGAAAGAGATGGCCCTTCCATAAAAAGCCTTGATGATATTAACAATACCAACAGCATAAGCTGAACCATTTCCAAAAGAACTTCCAGCATTTGCGAATATTGTAATCAGCACATGCTCCTTCATGTTGAAAGGTCCAGGATTAATAGAGAACTGTCTAGACCCAAATCCGGGAATATGAAACTTAGTGTTAGGAAGAGTAGAGGCCAAGAACCGTCCGATAGGGAGAGTTGCCACCTGAACTGTTATCTGGGTGATTACCAGCGGCTCCCTGCGATACGAGAAGAACTGGTTGAGGAAGGACAGAAGTACACACGAGAAGATACCAAGAAGCCACATGCGGAAGGTCCATACTGGGAGTGAAACGTCATCTGTGTTGGGCACGGTTAACCTCACTTGCTCTATTGGAGAGAGCTCGTCTTCATCTATTATGGGGTCCTCTGTGATTTGCTTGGATGGCGCTGCTTCTATCTCTATTGTTCCCATCAAGAGTGACAGAGCGTTGTAGTGCCTACTGCTTAGAGAGAAACAGGTGGTTTGAAGATAGAGAATTTAATTTGGTTATTAAATAAATAAATAAATAAACTTCGGTGAATTCTATGTTGGTATTTAGTAGCATTAATAATGTTAACTCATATTATATTCAAGTAGTTACTCTAATACGTACGCTTCGGCCAATTGGTATTATTGGTTTAGTTATTAATAAACTAAAGTGCGTCCTTATTCAAGCATTTGATAACGCAATTCTATTAATTTGACGGTTCAATGTAGTTTATGTAGCTATTGGTCTTGCAATGACGTTACGGTCGGGTTGGGCTATGTGTTTGTGAGAGCTAAAAATGGCTCCATTGTATCAACAGTGAAGAAAGTCTCGTCGTCTAGATACTCAGACTCATTTGAAGTGGATAAAAGCAAAATGACGGCGCCATAATGGATTCGGACCAAGCTTGATCATGGCTATTAGCTCTGAAAATCACAGCTCCAAGGCCAGAGCAGCATGTGACGTTAAGCTCGCAGCAGCAACTTGTTACTGAATGGAAGTTTATATTAACTATATATTTTATACATTTTATTTAAATTAATACTATTAGAAAAATTATCTTTACCATAGCTATAGCGGAGCTTGTTCTAATAAGTACCAAACCTTACAGGTTCCGTTTACTTTGAGATTCAGAGTCAGAATCGGAATGATTATTCATTTCTTCTATTTTGTTTAGTGAAGAATTGAAATCTAATTCCCTTTGAAACTGTTTGAATTATAGAGGTTATGAATTATAATCAATATTAATTTTCTAAATTACTCTCCGCTATAAAAATATATAAAATAAATAATAATAAAAAGTCATATATATATCATTATTATCATAAAATATGAATTTTTAAACATTTTATTTGTTTTTCTTTAAGAAAATCAAATAAATTATAAGATTTAATATTTTTCAGAGGCCGACCCCTCCAAGAAAATAAATTATAATTTTTCATAATTTATCTAACATTTTCTCAATCATTATACAATTGGATAGGTATTCTATAGATTGATTATTTATTTGTTTATTTATTTATTTAATTTTTTTAAGGTAGAGTTATTGAGTTCTATAACTTTAAGCAAAATAGTTATATCATCTAAATTATTTTAAAAAAGTAATATTATTTTTTAAAATATTCATTTAACTTTAGATATTGTAGGTGGAAGACATACACTTTTTATATTATATAATGTATAGTTTGTTAAAAATTTTATGTGTATTAGATGCCATGATGATGAGCTTTTGAAGTTAATAGTAATATAAATTATCATCATAAGATAATCATATAAGTAGGTTCAAAAGTGAAAATGGTGAAAAAAATAGGAGAACTCACTCATATAAAGATCATACCCAAGTAAAATAAATATTGTTTATTTAAGATTTATAATAAAAATATATGTATTTGATATGCAAATTAAAATGAATATGGAATAAAGATTAAGATGGAAACGATTTTATCGTGACATAGGAGCATGAGATTTTTTTTTATTTCTTTTGATATGAAATTGTAAAAGCATGTTTTTTATTTTGATTCCGGTCAGACATCAAAATTGATTAAAAGAGGTGGGTAAATGACTAATTCTGTTTCTTGGGGTAATAAGATTCTCATTAAAGAGCTTATTTTTTTTCAATCAAATAGTAGGAGTGAAAATATTCCATTCTTATTCGATTCCTGGGTGTATTTTACGGAATCAAATGCCCCCTTAAATTCTTTTATATACTACTATTTAGCCCCCACATTTGGTCTCAACAAACCCCATATTTTATATATTAAGGATAAATTAGTAATTTTAAGATTTATATTTACTCTCAAGTTAGATAAAAAAGAGATTTAATAAAAAAAGTTATGAAAATAAATTACTATTCAAATATTTGATGAATTTTGAATTAATTTTATTAACATCTTTATCTCTCATCAAACAAGATTTTATAAAGATAGATATTAAAATCTTAAATCATATAATCCTATAATTTACATTATAAAAATCAGAGGGCTAAATTTGACAATAACTGTGCATGAATAAAAAGAGCTGCTATGCATCTAGAAAGTAAAGAGAGGTGACAGACGATATTATGGGTGAGTGATGAAGGATTGTAGCTATGCGTAGAAGAAGAACCCAAAAAAATAAAGGCACTAGAGAGAGTGGAGTTGTATTAGGTCAAAGGAGAAGATAAATACTGATTCACATACCTTATTTATTATTAATAACCACTTCCAAATTTTAAGTTTCAATTTTATCATTTTAGTGGTGGCTAATGAGAAAATAATTGGGGATGAATAGAATCTCTTTTTAACAGGGTATGCGATTGGGCTATTGGATCATGGACACAGCTTTTGGGCTAGTGAAGGCCCGCTCTCCTTGAAACCATTGGGCCTTTCGTTTCTCACCTAACACCTAAGCCAGTTTCAAGAGTTGGTAAGTAAAATCACCGCGGGAACAAAACGTGTCGTTCATTGGAGTACTTCGATGTGACGTTAGACCACAAACAAACAGCGATTTGCAGTACCCGCAATTTTATAAACCAATCAACCTCTTCACCAACCCACCCCACTAACAGAGACACAGGTCAGTTCTCACTTTGCCAACCGAAATCACATTCTCGGGAAGCGAAGACACTTGCAAGACACAGAGAGATGGCAGCTGCAATGGCTCTTCGTAGACTCTCAACCTCTATGAAGAACCCACTCAAGCCTCACCTTAAATGTGGTTCCGTCTATTACATGGTCTCCTCATAATCTTTCGAAACTTGTTTTTGTTTCGTTGTTCATTGTTTATAAATCTCTTAAATCTCATTTGATCCAATTTTGCAGTCTTCTTTGCCCAACCAAGCTCTAAACGAGAAAGATCAAGCTCGTGCTGCTGTAAGCTTCATTTCTGTTTCCCATTTATTAGATGCTAACTTTATGCATATCCATAAACACATGTTGTTTTTCTGGATCTATTTTTATAAAGAAATGATTGTTATGTTTCAGTGGATTAAGCAATTGAATGCTCCACTTGAGGAGATCGACCCCGAAATCGCTGACATCATTGAACTAGAGAAAGCTAGGCAATGGAAGGTATATTTACAATCAGTACACAACTTGTTTGCTATTTGTAAGTGCTTGTCAGTTATTATTATAGACTTCAAAATTTGAAGTTATAGGTGATGATTGGGAACTCAAATTTTGAATGCGTAGGGACTTGAACTTATACCATCAGAAAATTTCACATCAGTCTCAGTAATGCAATCTGTTGGGTCTGTCATGACTAACAAATACAGCGAAGGGTACCCGGGTGCTAGATATTATGGAGGAAACGAGTATGGGAAGCCCCCTTTTTTTTTTGGTTAAATGCAAGTTCAATCTTCAATTAGAAGTACAAGCTGTTAGTTTCTAAAGCAACTTTCACGTTAATTTGTCATTTAGATTTTGCATGATATTGTAGTTTATAGAAATTTTATCTGACTAGGTACATTGACATGGCTGAGTCACTATGTCAGAAGCGTGCACTAGAAGCTTTTCAGTTGGATCCTGCAAAATGGGGAGGTAAATGAATCAACCATACATAATTTGCTCCATTCGAATTATGTATTTTGGTCATGCTATGTCTTTTGCTGATCAGTTTGATGTAGATTTTTACTTGAATGTTAGGTAAAAGTTACATTTGGTGGTATTGGAGATTTAGATGATATGATAAATATATCATAATTGTCAAGGATAACTAGTATCTTATTTCTTGCAGTCAACGTGCAGTCATTGTCTGGATCCCCTGCTAACTTTCAAGTTTACACTGCATTGTTGAAACCTCACGAGAGAATTATGGCCCTTGATCTACCTCATGGTGGGCATCTTTCACATGGTTATCAGGTGCTTGTAAATTCCAAGAAGACTATTATCTATATACCTCCAATAATCAGCTCTTTTTATTTTAGTTTAAATTTAGGATTTCTATAACTATTCTTAAAAACTCTTAACAATCCGATACAGTGAATGGGAGTGTTATTTTGTCCATTTATATATTGAGTACGTTCTTGCAGTCGAAGTGCTTCTAATAGTTAGAAGAAATTCAGTCTATAGAGATTATCGTGGACAGCATGCTCACTTTTTTGTAAATTGCGCTTTAATTTATAATAGTTTGCCTCATTTTCTAATAAAAAGAAAAAGGTTTATCTAATATCTATGGGTGAAATAGAACTGTAGTCACTATTATTTTCAAAGGCTATAATTCTTGTCCTCATTGTGAATTACAGACAAATTTTAATCATACTTTTGCTGTTCTGCAGACTGATACCAAGAAGATATCTGCTGTGTCCATTTTCTTTGAGACAATGCCATATAGATTGAATGAGAACACAGGATATATTGACTATGAACAGGTAACCTTTTGCTTCTATCTTTATGGAAATTGTAACTTTAAATTGAAACATGTTTTGCTTTCTGGTATGCAACTTTTGTGGTCAAGGTCAGATATATACCCATATTTTGGGTTAATGGTTGTTCATCCCTAAAATATGATGTATCCATGAGTGCTGTTTGTTTTTTATATCCCAGATGACTTGTAGATAACTATGTTTTCTGTTTTAGTTACTGTTTCTTCTCTCATTAGCAGCTTATTTGTTTTTGATGTTGGATAAATTGTGACTTTACTGTTTGGAAAACATATCACTTCTTGTCTATTGCTACATGTTACTGAAATTGCAACCAGAGTCAGATTTCTTTAAGAATTAGATTTCACTTGTGAGATTGAGGTAGTTGTAAAGGCAGAGTGAGAGCTGAAAAGTATTTCTATGTCATGAATTGGTAGGTTTTTTTAATTATTGGTTAAACATTAAGGAGCTTCGGTGGTAGTTTCAATTTTATCTCAATTTGTTTGGTTGATTTATAATACTAAACTTGTTTGCAGCTGGAGAAAAGTGCCACACTTTTCAGACCAAAGCTTATAGTTGCTGGGGCAAGTGCTTATGCACGGCTTTATGACTATGCACGAATCCGCAAGGTAAATTCAATAGCATGCTTGTATATCCTGTGAAATATTATGATGCTCAGTGTTATATGGATCCTAATTCGATGGCTTTAACAGGTATGTAACAAGCAGAAGGCAGTTATGTTGGCTGATATGGCACACATTAGTGGCTTGGTTGCTGCAGGTGTTATTCCATCTCCATTTGAATATGCGGATATTGTGACAACCACAACGCACAAGTCACTTCGTGGTCCACGTGGGGCCATGATTTTCTTTAGGAAGGGGGTTAAAGAGATTAATAAACAAGGACAAGAAGTAAGTCCAAATTTCAAACCCTTACAAGGGGAAGAAGATAAAAAGAAAAAAACTGTTGTTATAGTTTCGACTAACTGTGTTTGTGTTTATTGCTTCTTATATGTGGAATTTTTCTAGGCACTTTTGTTTCTTTTAGTATAGAAATAGAAGTTTCATATTGAAGCTGTTAGAATAAGTTCTTTAATGTTGAGTTGCATCCTACAGGTGTTGTATGACTATGAAGACAAAATTAATCAGGCAGTCTTTCCTGGGCTTCAAGGTGGTCCACACAATCACACCATAGCCGGTTTAGCAGTTGCACTGAAGCAGGTTTATTCTTTTTTTTGTTTTAATTATATGTATTTAGCTAGAAGAAAACAGTATATATCTGTTTATAATTCATTATGCTTTATTGGATGACAAATAAAGTTATATATTTATTTAAATTCAATTTAACCAAGCTCATGCTAATTCGGTTCTTTCACTACATTGTGATTACAGGCCCAGACTCCTGAGTACAAGGCCTACCAAGAGCAAGTTCTCAATAACTGTTCAAAATTTGCTCAGGTACTGGATTGATGAACATTGGCTGCTTCACTAGTATGCAGTTTTTATTTCTTTGCCTAATGATCAAGTAGTTGGGATGCCCCATTATTATACAGAACTAATTTATTTTTTGTATATACACTTCTAAATCCATTCTGTTTGCAGAGTTTACTAGAGAAGGGTTATGACCTTGTGTCCGGTGGAACAGATAACCATTTAGTTTTGGTCAACTTGAGAAACAAGGTAGAAGAATTTTTTCCCTCTTATTAAACTGCTTTACTATATATACATTCAATGGAATTCTATTAGCAGTGTGATGATGTTTCACTTGATTGTTTGAAATTTGAGGCCTGTATTAAATAGGATTAAATGTGATAGAAAATCTTTTTAACCCCACTGTCGAATGGTCTATTATTAGAACATTTAAAGTTTTCAGATCTCGTAAAATTATAAACTCCTAGAACTATATGACACTGTTGTGAATTGCAGACATTTTAAATATTTCTTTATCTTGTAAAACTCTTAATACTCTTTGGAATTAACTTGGTTTGGAATCAAATTTCTATAGTATGTGCTGTGAACAATCTATAGCATTAGAAAGGGACTCAGTTCTTGGTTTTGGAAATTTTATTTGACAGGCTATCGACGGATCAAGAGTTGAAAAGGTTTTGGAATCAGTTCATATTGCAGCCAATAAAAACACTGTTCCAGGGGATGTGTCTGCCATGGTTCCTGGTGGCATCCGTATGGGTATGTCTTCTTTCTTTGGTCATCTTTCACCTGCTGAGTTTCTACGACCTACTTTTTGACAATACTCCTGTTGCTCCAGGAACCCCGGCACTGACATCTAGGGGGTTTGTTGAGGAAGATTTTGCAAAAGTAGCTGAGTTCTTTGATGCAGCTGTGAAGTTGGCATTGAAGATCAAGGCTGATTCTAAAGGTTTGTACTGTGGTATCATCTCTTCGGTATTAAAATTTCTTCTTCTACTCATAGCAAACATGTTATGCTGTCCAGGAACAAAGTTGAAGGATTTTGTAGCAACTATGCAGTCAGATGGAAAAATTCAATCTGAGATTTCAAAGCTTCGTCACGATGTTGAGGAGTATGCAAAACATTTTCCGACAGTTGGTTTTGAGAAAGAAACAATGAAATACAAGGACTGAAGAATTCTTTTTATGGTTCAAGGTATGTCAGACGTTGATGTTCCTGCTGTTTGAGTTAGACCATATATTTGTTGGTGGCTGATTTTATTCTATATCAACATTTCAGCTTTGCATAGTTAGATTTAGTATCTTTGAGCATTGCTAATTCAAATATTCAGTAGCTTTCCATTCTGCTCATAAACCTGTTTCTACATTGACATTGTAAACAATATCATAGATGCTTTCAACATTCTAGCAATACTATAAAAAATCTGCCAACATGTTACAATATGTATGAACACTAATTAACAATGGATTCCATTCTTTGGCGTTGATTTATTGTCCAGTGGTATTTGTTCTTTGTTGAAAGCCTGATGGTCACTCAATGTTAGGCCCACACATAGAGGATAGAAGTAATTTGCATATAAGCACCTGTTTACGGCACTAGCACTTCAAATCAATATGCGACATTGTTATAGAGATTATTGAAGTGACGGTGACGGAGTGAAGTGAGGCCAAAGGGCCAGGCTAAGCCTGGGCCAGCCTGGCCTGCGTGCTACAGTGCTTAGGCCAAGCTTAGGCTTAGGATTCGGGTCTGCAGGCTGGCTTGATACTGTAACAATTTGATTTTTTTATTAATTTTTTTATTTTTATAAATTAAAAAATAAATTAAAAATTTTTAAATAGTGAATAGTGATAGACCTGGTCCAAATAGTGTAGGCCTGGGTCAGGCCCAGGCTTTTAATTTTTTTACACGGCTTGGCCCAGCCTGGCCTGGCTTGGCCCATAGGCCTGCCAGGCCTACCCAAAATAGGCCGGGCCCTACCTTTTGTTATCATTTCATTATTCTTTATGGTTTTGCATCTTTTCGAAGATTTCATTTAGAACTTCCATCAAAGAAAATGGGTTTCAGTCAATTTTTCCCCCCAAAAGGAAGATGTTGGAGAAATTATTATTTACATGTATGGTTATTTATTTAATTGATTTATCATTAAACGATTGCTGCAGATTCATTTATGCCTGAGTAGGCCATCAGAGTCTGGCTTGTATGCCTTTAAAGTCAATGGGTTGAAACTTCAGATGGAGATCATAAGGTCAAGGATCATCAACATGAGAGCATTTTGGACTGTCTATGAAATCTAGATGACTATCAGAAGATTCATTCCAAATGTAACTTCAAAATTATAATTTGTAATGTATAAACATGAAAGTTCATTTTGCTCCAGCATAATTGCTGAATTTTTTTCATAGCAATGAATGTACTTATAATAACTCTTCTACTCTTTACTCTTTTGGTGGTCATGATCCATCTGGTTGGGAACAGTGAGGTTCAGTAAATTAAGACAAAAAAAAGAAAAAAAAAAAAATTTAGAGCGACGTTTGACTAGTCGTCTTTTGGTCAATTTGAAGTGAAGTGGCCTTACCCTATGACCAGAGAATGAGATCCAACTACAGTTTCACTTGATTAGAAACAAGCCAAATCACTGTGGTTCTATTTGGGATTTGATGTTAAAGTGGTCTGAAATTGATTTTTGGAAGAAATTTGCGGTAGAGAGGCGGGCAGCGACTGTTTCTTTGAAATTTTGATTTGATTTGATTGTAAGAAGAATCGATTTTTTTCCTCTTTAATATATATCGTAAAATACGATCATACCTTACAAGTTTCAAATAAAACAAAAAAGAAATATAAAAAAATAATAGTATTGGACACTACTTATATTACTAATATTCCTGGTCATTTAGTAACATAATATTAACAGATTGAAAGTAATGTTAAAGGGATTCTTTTAGCGATTTTCTAAAACTCAGGGGAGTCTTTGATATTTGGTCCCCAACTTTATTTTATTTACCTTACGCTTTACTAACAGATAACTGACTTGGTCCATTCCCTCCCTCCACTGCACGGTTCTATCCAAAAGCAAAATACAGGCCAGCCTGCTCTCTCCCCAAGATGTAATTCTTTAAATCACCATCTCTTTATCTACTTCCTTTTCATGGCTTTTCTGCGTTCAGTTTCCATTAGTTGTACTCTTAAACTCGAAACAGCATCCAGAAAACACCCCAGCAGCTCTCTTGCAACAGAGAAGGTACTTTTTTTTTTTTTTCTTTTAGAATTTAAGCATTATTTTCCAAGATACCAGTTAGAAGATACAAACATGTATAATCTATTATGCGTCTGAAGAAACAAATATTATCCGTTTGCTGTTAATATAACAAATTATAGCTTAAAAACATATAACTTGTTTTGTACTTTCAAGTTAAAGGACTGAATTGGAGTAATTTTGTTATCAAAGAAAAGAAAAGTACTTCGACAATGCTAAGAAGTAAGCTGAGAAACTCTGTATTTCAGACGTGCCGAGTTTAGCTTCTTTATTTTCCTCATCTTTTACGAATTTGAGAATTTTAATTTTTAGCAACAACCCTGTAAGTTTCCTCAGTAAGAACTGACCGTATTCTTTCGTCTAATTTCTCAGAATCCAGGCATTTCTTACCAGAGAAATCAGAAGATCACCCAACTGAATGGAAATTCAGAACCAGTTAGGTCTCCGGACTTTCGAGAAGCTCTTACTATGATAAAAGAGGGTACAAAGGTTGAAACATCTTATTATGTTCCTCTCTTGCAAGAATGTATAGAAAACAATTCAATTTCAGATGTGCTAATTGTTCATGCTCACATCACAAAGACCGGAACCCATGAAGACTTCTTTGTAATGACATTCCTCATCAACGTTTATGCAAAATGTGGAAATATGGAAGAAGCTCAAAAAGTTTTTCACAATCTGCCTAAAAATAATGTTGTTGCATGGACAACCTTGATGACGGGCTACGTTCAAAATTCGATGCCAGGGATTGCTATTAATGTTTTTCTAGAGATGTTGGAAACTGGGGCTTATCCTACAAATATTACTCTAGGTACTGCTTTAAATGCTTGTACTTCATTGGAGTCAATCAAATTGGGGAAGCAAATCCATGCCTACATTGTTAAGTACCAGACTGAAGATGATACGAGTGTTGGAAACTCCCTTTGTAGCTTATATTCGATATGTGGAAGCTTGGATTCTGCTGTGAAAGCCTTTCAGAGGATCAGGGAAAAGAATGTGATTTCATGGACTTCAATTATAGGTGCTTGTGGTGAAAACGGTAAAGCCATGAGGGGATTGAGATTTTTTGCTGGGATGCTTTCTGAAGGCATTGTGCCTAATGCATTCACAACAACTACAGTCTTGAGCTTGTGCTGTACAACACTGTCTTTGAGTGTAGGGGCACAGATTCACTCATTGAGCATTAAACTTGGCTATGAATCAAACCTGCGCATAAAAAATTCCATCATGTATTTGTACCTCAAATGTGGATCACTTGATGAGGCACAGAAAATTTTTGATAACATGGAACATGTCAGCTTGGTTACATGGAATGCAATGATTGCAGGCCATTGCCAAATGATGGATCTAGCTAAGGATGAACTTTCAGCTCACCATAGTGGAACTGAGGCACTGAACATATATTCAAAATTGAATAGCTCAGGCTTGAAACCAGATCTATACACCTTTTCAAGTATCTTGACTTTGTGCAGTAGGTTGATGGCCTTAGAACAAGGGGAACAAATGCATGCTCAGACACTTAAAGCTGGATTTTTATCCGATGTGGTTGTGGGAACTGCACTGGTTAACATGTATAACAAATGTGGAAACGTTGAGAGAGCATGCAAAGCTTTCGTAGAGATGTCTACAAGAACATTGATATCATGGACTTCCATGATTACTGGTTTTGCAAACCATGGCCATAGTCAGCAAGCTCTACAACTCTTTGATGATATGTTGCTTGCAGGAGTTAGACCAAACCAGATAACTTTTGTGGGTGTTTTATCAGCCTGTGGCAATGCTGGAATGGTCCATGAAGCACTCAATTATTTTGAAATGATGCAAAGGGATTACAAAATCAAGCCAGTGATGGACCATTTCGTATGCCTGGTCGGTATGTTTGTGAGGCTCGGTCGCTTAGAGGAAGCTTTTGATTTTATCAAGAAAATGATAATTGAGCCCAACGAGGTTATATGGTCACTCTTGATTGCAGGATGTAGAAGTCATCGAAATAGGGAAGTTGGATTTTATGCTGCAGAACAGTTACTTCAACTCAAGCCTAAAAGTCCTGAAACTTATGTCATGTTGTTGGATATGTACCTCTCTGAAGAGAGGTGGGAGGATGTTTCTAGGGTGAAGAGCTTGATGAGAGAGGAGAAAGTTGTTAAACCAAATGATTGGAGCTGGATTAGCATTAAAGATATAGTTTATTCATTTAAGTCAAATGATCGGTTGCATCCGCAGAGTGCAGAGATGTACAAGTTATTGGATGAATTGCTTGACAAAGCCAAGAGTCTTGGATACGAATCAGATCAAAACCTTGAGCTAATCGAGAAGGATGATGAGGAAACGACTTTCTCAACTACTATTTATCACAGTGAGAAACTGGCCGTTGCATTTGGGTTGTTGAACACACTAAATGTTGCGCCACTACTGATTATTAAGAGTGCCACAATGTGCAGGGATTGCCATAATTTTATCAAGGTTGTCTCCTCTTTGGCAACTAAGAAAATCATCATTAAAGATAGCAAGCGGCTTCATAGATTTGTGAATGGACATTGTTCATGCGGAGATTTTAATGTCGGTCTTTGAACTTCGATATGTTGCGACTTGAATATATTCCAAAAGATTTTTTTACCTATTATGTTTGAAAATGTCATGAAACCATTGAAAGCACATGTTTCAAAGAGACAGTCAATGTGCTAATAGGCATACATATGCTTCTCTAGAAGTACTTCCATTTATCTGAATATTTATCTCATGTTTGGCAAAACTATATAGTTTCTCAAAGCTCCTGGACGGTAACTGTCCGTTATAACTTTAGTACTTGATTAAATCTCATAAAAGAGTTGTCTAGTTATAAACAATAAGGAAACCCAAAAAAAAAAATGACGTGATCTGAGTGTTAACCCTGTATTAAATTTCGAGAATAATGTTGGAAGGACGTCAACGCTTTTTACTCCTTGACTTGGCGATCCTTGAATTTGATTTGCTTGATTCGTTTGGTGGCTTCCAGATGATATCGTCAAGATTGCTACAAAAGTTCTTGTAGAACTGCAAAGACAGAATCAAAGTTCACTAACTCAGAAATCATTAATAAGTGAGTGAGAGAGAATTTTTCAAACTACATCAAACATGGATCATCTTAGCTATCAGATATCTCAATTCTACATAATATAGATAACAGACCTTGAGGTATTCACTAGCATCTCCAGCTGCTTTTTGAATGTCTACCATAAAAAATGTGGGAGCTACTTCAAATATCTTCAGTCCAAATAAATCAGAAAACAAAATGAAAAATTAGCAAATCGAACTGTATGGGAAAATAAAATTTTGTCCGAAGTTGGGTTGAAAACCTACTTCCAGGATAACCGAAAAACGAGAAGTCTTATTTGCAGAAAGACCTTCCACTCTCATCTGAAAGTTGAAGCAAACTCAGTTAATGAGTTAAGAAATACCACCCAGAATCACCCTCAGTTCAAAACAAGTAAGGTATATAAATAAATATATAGGCAAATAGAAGAATTAAGAAAGAAGAACCAGAGCACAAACTAGTTAATATTACTATATTGTTGACATGTGTGGCATGAAAATCCCAAGTAGTCTGCTACTCTACCTTATAATTGCGAATATGCGTCTTAAAACCCATTGATTGTGCGACAACTTCCATACTTGACAAAACAACCCTTGCTGGTTTCTGTGAAACAAAGCGTGTCTGATGCTTCATGGAGTCCTGTCAAAAAGGGGATAAATATTGTAATGGAAATAGAAGAAGAACATATATATTTAGCTTCCTTTTGAAATTATATATTTGAAGCATGATATTAAAAATTTTCAATATGAGCGGCACTAGTACACATTGTAATGGCTTCATGGCATCAAGAATTAAAATCAAACACTAGAGTTATTATAACAGGTTCCATAATGTAAATAATGTTGAAATACCTATGCTTATATCTGGGGCACCCAAATGAAGGATATCTCAAGCAGGCATTAGAAAAATGAAGGGAATTTAAGCAATAACTGGGAAACTCTTACCTCTCCACGGTCAAATAATGTTGCAAGGTTCAAGCCTTGAGATAAAATTATTAAGTCGAATGCATTGAGATTCAAAGGACCCATGTCCTCAGTTCCACTTTGCTCGTTAGCCTCCCCTTCCTACGGTAAACCACATTACCAAGGTTTAAAAATTATATAGGAGATTGCACAGCAATGCTTTTTAACAAAAGGACCTGCTATGGCACTCCTCTATCAGTTAAAAAGTGAACTCTTTAAAGGGATAAGTGCAATAGAAAGTTGCAAATTATGATCTGTTTTCATACTCTCATAAGCACCAGATATGTATGCATGTATACTTTTGTTTCATGTATACTTGTACAATCAAATTGATTGTACATGTATACTTGTACAATCAAATTGTGCTTGTGATACAGTGGTTGAAACTGGTTGGTCTTGTTGTAATGCTTTTGTTTCATCAAGTCCTTAAAATTGGCATACCAGCTAAGTATTACATTTTTTTCAAATATGCAGTCACATGCTAAATGATAACTAAGCTGAAGTGATGATAGCCCTTTGCAACTTATCATATTCTAGATGAGTAATGAGCCAAAGTATCTGTTCAATGATTTGAAAAGTTAGCCCAACCAGCACTATTTTTGTGGACTAAGATCAAGAGAAACACTTGGAGGAGAATGCAGAATAAGCAAATCATGATATTAACAAAACCAAAATCCTTAACTAAAAAATTGAAGTTTTAAAAGATAAATTAAATTTAAAAGAATTCACTGTTTAAAAGCCTTACCAACCTCGGGATCATCAAAAAAAGAATTTATGTCATCTAGGTTCACGTCTTCGTATTCAAGAAGTCTGACAGGAGAATAATTCTTCTTAAACCACTCATCATTCCTTATCTGTTCAATTGTAATACGCTGCATAAAGAGAGAGAGTGAGAGATGAAGTTTAGAAAGCAGAATCAGAGAAACAAGATTACTGCTATTGAACTCTCACCAACATTTTACATGGAATCATAACATCACCATAAATGATGTCAACCAAATAGTAAGGAAACTTTCAGTAACATCATATTGAATACATGATAATTTACGTACTTGCACCAGGAATCAGTTACCCAATCTAATGAGAAAGACAATGCAAATAGAAGAATACATTTGCCTGTAGAAAGCATGCCTTTCACGTAGCATGGAACAGTGAAATCAGAGTTATGAAAATCAAAAAATGGCTCCCCTAAGCCAGCAAGAGCGGATAAATGGACTCACTGATACTATCTTCATTTAGCTGTTAGAGGTTGAAGGCAGCAAAAGCAGAAACTATGAGCATCAATGGCTCCCTGAAGTCATGAAAGAATGAGGATGTTGTCATGGTACAATGCATCATTCAATATCACCATATTCATTAGATGAGGTTGACCAAAAATGATGCTCAATCAAACTGTATAAATTCAGTCAGTTTCAATTGGCAAGATCAAGGATCCAGGAGCACCCAATTATCACAAAACAACAACACAACATATCCTTTCTTTTTTGGATTAAAAAAACAACAATGCCGCATGTAATGACCAAGTAAGATCAAGGAAAATTTTCTAATCCTAATCATGAAAAAATTAACTTTATAAGAAATATGACTTGCTTTCTCAACCGTACAAGTTTTCTTGCTAAGATTTATGAGTTTAGTGTAGTATTCTACTTTCAAGCAATCGTTGTATCAAACAACCCACATCCAATAATTCATGTCCTTGCTACAAATCATAACCGCAGCTACAGCCAAGAGTGTGCAAATAAAGATGTACAATGAGCAATGTCTCTTCATGCAGCAGATACATACAGTTTCGGGATTTGGGTCTAAAATTCTATGAATCAATGATTTTGCTCCCACAGGAAACCAAGATGGACATGAGAAATCAGCCTTTTCAACCTGCAAAAAACAGATCAAATGATTTTATTATAATCAACCGTTATCGAACAATGTTATTGATGTCAAACTTAGGCTGAGAGCAAGCATCATGACAAGGAAAATAGTCCAAGCAATGTTGACTTTTTAGTGCAAGTCTAACAGAAAAGGAGGAAATGATGATGAACAGCATTATGAAAAAAATCTGATGGAGGATGCTAATAATCAAAACAGCAGCCAAAAAAAGTAGTTCATGCCTTACTGTATAGCGTGGTAAGATCAAGGTCATCAAATGGAAGATATCCGGCCATCAGGACATAAAGGATGACCCCACAGGACCATACATCTGCCACAGCACCATTATAACCCTTGTGACTAAGCACCTAGAGCAAAAAATGAAAAGACTGATAAAAAACCAACCTAAAGTACAAACTGTGCAATCACATGAAGTTGCAATTTACAAAACTGTGACAATCCCCACAATTACCTCAGGTGCTACATAGTTAGGAGTCCCACATGTTGTCCGTAGTAGGCTAACTCCCTATACACATAAAATACCAGGTAACAACCTATATTCTATTACTCCTCTAAACCATACCAAGAGTAAAAAGAGACCGCTATAACTCTTGTAATTGTCTTACTTGTTCCGGCAAAGCACTTAGACCAAAATCTGATATCTTTAAATTTTCTTGGGAATCAAGTAAAAGATTCTCAGGCTGTGTGGAAAAGGGAAAAGAAAAAATTGTTAGAACTAAGTGCAACAGAAAGGCAATACAGCATCCCAGATACCAGTGAAGAATACCTTCAAATCTCTGTGGTAGACACCCTTACTGTGGCAATAATCTACACCATCAATTAGCTGTTGGAAGTATCTCCTCGCTTCAGCCTCACTAAGTCGCCCATGATGAACCTACAGAATCATGGGTAACATTACTAATCATGGAAAGAGGTAATAATGTCCAGACTGTAACAACTTTAGCTGTTAGATCCAATGTTAAGCTGCTCACTATTTTATCAAACAGTTCACCTCCCGTGATGTACTCCAATATTATATAAATCTTTGTGCGACTAGCAAGAACCTGAATAGAAAATTAAAAAAAAATAAAAAGATAGTTAGAAGAGAAACAACTGACTAGAAAACAAGCTGAAGAACTAGAGTGACTGCAAAACAATAATCTCCTGTCACAAAAAGTATGAATGCACAAATCCCGTGCCTCGTGCAGACGAACAACATGAGGATGTCTGACAAGCTTCATTATGGATATCTCCCTCTTGATCTGTAAAAATGAATAATGATTTATCTTAAGAAAAACACACTCAGAAGGAAAGCTTCATCAATAATGAAGAATCGAATTATATTAAAGCCTAAATCAAAATAATTTACGATTACACCATGATCAATAAAATGTCAAAAAGCCAGGGACCATATGATGGAATTGGAAGGTCATGCCTACTCAAGCAGCATACTGAGAAGCCAATCAAATCAGAGTGTTCATTTGTAGTAAACAATACCTCTTTTATACTGCTTTTTACTTCTTCACTATAAACAAATGAGAAGTTGCCAGATATCACTACCAGGCAATTCATGGAAATTAATCCAATGACATATGGATCTATCTAAACCAATTTGATACTGAGCTACCAGAATCTTTGTTTAACGAACTCAGGTGATTGTCAAGATATTTCAAAAATATGACCTGGACTCCCAGTTGGGTGTTGAATCCCCGACGTTAACCCAACTCTGAGTCACTAATACAACATCCCAACATACTTTACAATCTGAAAAAGCTATAATCACTAAAACTGGATTTACAAAGTTCCCAAATTCAAAGCTTGCTCACTCCTCAACAGAAAAACACCAGCACGTTATCCAGTTCAAAAAAGGAAATGGAATTTACGAGGAAAGACAAGACAAACCTGATCCGCCATCTTGTGTTTGATTATGGTACTTCGATCAAGAACTTTCACAGCAACACTTTCACCTGTCTCCGTGTTTTGCGCGAACTTAACTTTAGCGAATGTTCCTTCACCGATCGTCCTCCCCACCTCGTACTTGCCTACTTTCCTAACCACCATTTTTGCCTTCTCTTCTCTTCGTCTACCAAGCTAGCTTTCTTGTTCCAAACCCAATCTCAGCATCTCGGAGTATCAGAGAAAGCATAAGAAGGTTAAACCTTAATGGAAAGCAAGCCAAGCTTCTTTCCCTTTAGAGAATAATAATAAAAATAGGATATCTTACTTCTGGGCTCAAATCCCAGATTTGAGTAAGTGGAGAATAATACAAGGATTATCAAGTACAGTGCAGGTGTTTAAAGCAGAAAGGGACCAAATTCCAGGTTTGATTGGTTGGTTTGGTCTGTTAAATGAACATTTTCTTTTCTTAATTTAAGGAAAATGGAAGAATAACTAAAGGATTACAATTTTAAAAAAATCAAAAATCAAAAAAATTTTAAACAATAATTTAAAATTTTAAATCAAGGTGCTTTGATTTTTGGAGGGATTGGATTAGGTGAGATGACATATTGATACAATTATTAATGTAATTTTGGAGATGATGGTGTTGGCTGACTCCCACGATTTTTGCTTGATTGGTGACAAGTCATTCCGTAATTTGTGTATATATATATATATCTATTTTTTTCTCTTGGTGGCGTGGTACGGACTAAGATCAGAATATTTCGATTCTGGTTCAGGTTTCTGCATGATTATGGAAGGAAGCTGATGTCTTTAAATTGATTATCTGCGACTGTTTAAGGAAAATTTCGGAAATTTTCGGGCTCGTTGGTCGTCTCGCCCGGTTGTAAAAAAATAGTCACAACTCACAACTAGGCCAACTATGAGTCTATGACTAGACTTGCATGTGGCTAAGCTGGAAGGAGCTTTAGACGATCAAGAAAATGATCTTTGCTTCTCTTTTGACTAATCAAAAAAGAGTGAAGATGGCAAGCCACATTTAATTCTCTAATAAACAACAGTAAATTAAGCTTGAAACAGTGAAGCAAAGGACAAGTTGTTCGGGCAAAAGCCTCGTGTTGCACGACGCTGATTGAATACATATATTTTGATTTGGATCAACAGGTGGGCATTTTGAAGTCCCGCCTGCATCTGATTCTGACGGATGTTTCATGTCATAATAATCAGAATAAACAAACATTTTGGTTCTTTTAAGAGCTTAGGGTGGGTAACTTAGCATCGATTGGTTAAAAAGATGATTATGTAGGTTAGTATAATAATAGAAGTGCTGGAAGATAAAGCATGATCGCAACATCAACATGCTTTAATTATGGGGAGAGGAATATATTGGTTAAAAAAAAAAAAAAATTAAATCCTTAGAGAAAAACAAGCCTTAATTAAAAAATTGAGAATTCTATTTCTACTAGTAAAGAAATGAGAATCTTATTATAGAAGTTATACTAGGAAATTGAGATGAATTTCTAATTTAACTTTTAAAAAGTAAAGAGAAGACTTGAAAAATTATGTAAGTTATCAGTCTCATATTGCTTATATATAACTAAAAAGGTGACATGAGGATTTATATAAAAAAATCTAATTTTTTGGTTCAAATTTACCACAATTGAAGACACTTTAAATGTTATTCTTTTGTGAGTTGGTTAAAATTCTTCTCTATGAGGTGTGAGTGAAGATTTTTGGGTATAGTGTGTATATTTGAGTATCGTATATATATTCAGATTAATGAGATGAGTCATTTGAAGAGAAGTAAAAATCTATATGATTATAATAATATAACAATTTTTCACATAGTAAAAGTTTAAGTTCTCTTGTCTTAGACATCCTATGATTTTTCTGGATTTTAAAGTTTTTCAAATAAAACCTTATGATTTGGTGATTGTGTTTTTTATATTTTTATTTATTATTCTTGATATTTTTACAAAGAAGGGTCTTGAAGCTTTTACATAAGTATTAGAGTTAAACGCACAAATTATCAAGAACTATCAATATGAGAATTTGGCTTTAAAAAAAGTCGATTTGAGATGATATACGAACCATAACAAACATCATGTGTCCCTCGTCCAAATGGAAGATTATTAAATTTTCTTACAGTGAATAATTGTTAGGGGAGATCTTGGATTTATAAAGATGATTGATCCCTCCACTCAAAAATTAGTTTTTTGGATTGGACATTTGATTCCACAAAAGAATATATAAATAAAAATAGAATATATACATAAAATTCTAAGGTTTATAGATTATAAGAAGAAATGAAGATAACAGGATGTTATGAAATGTCTCCTTAGTGTGTACCCATAACGCAATAATTATGGGAAAAGTGGTGCAGCAGGCCCCCTTTACCACTAACTTTTTTAATAACAAAGTCTTGGATGCTATTCTTGGTTCTTTTAATCTCACAATTAGTATTGGTCTAGACTCTGTTAATCTACATTTACTTCTTTCATATGGCGAGCTTGATCTTGATGGCATGCCCAAACGACAAAAAGGGTTGGGAAATTAATGTATGCGTTTGAAAATCAACAATGTGGATCAGCTTAGCTGACTTTCTTCAAAAGTGTAGGCATTCGCCGTCCAATAGGGCTTTTTATTTGAAAAGAAGCGCCCACGGTTTCATTTTCTAGGGCTTTCTAGGCTTCTAGCTTAAGATTATGGTTACCAGTTCCACACTGGCGTAACTTTGAAAATACCTGGCAAAGCTTGTACTTTTGTTTTTATTTTTGGTGTTAATTCACTAGACAAAGACATCCACTAAATGCATCCCATAGAGAGTATTAGATATTCCATGCACGTTAGAAAGAGGGATCGCATTGCATTTCAATTTTCCTGTGCAATTCTTGGCTTCACGAAATTGATTTGTTTTTTTTTTTTGTAACCATTAGCACGAACAGAGGTTTTAAGAAGCCTTTGAATAGCATTAATATCATTATTGACATACATATCATAAAACAACAATCAGAATCAGATTGTCAGAAGATGATGATTGGAAATCTATTCAATTCATTATTCGAAGACTACATGCATATCTATTGCAGGAAACTTGCCTAAACCGTTCCATTAACAAACAGCTACAAAAGCCCTGTAAATGGATTAATTATATATTGCATTCTGATTGAGAGTAAGCTAATAAGCTCACAGCATAGAATTATACATGTCCAATGGGCTTCACAGACATTTTGTACTGAAGACAAAAGATGTTAAACTATGAATTAGTAAGCACTCCAAGAAACTTTCATGAATGCATTTTATGCATTCCAGCATAAATATTCCATCTGCAGACTGACAAGGGAGGATTGGTTACTAGAGCTTGATGTCCGAGGATAACAGTGTCAGAATGACACGGCCAAGGAGACGGAAATTTAGTACTGAATGTTCATTTGACCTGGCAAACCGAGTTTTCATTGCCAAATAAGATTTCTCATGTGAATTCTCAACTAATATATCACTTTTCTAGTATCGATAAATTAATACCAAAATTAGAGCTTATCCTGAATTTCAACCATTTGCATGTTTAGAATGGAGAGGGAAGCAAGACAATAAGTGAAGACCTGGTGGCTGCAGCCAAACAGCATTAAGGTTTCTTGCTGAGGTCGATAGGATAGGAACAGCTGCCCTGGCCATTTATAGGTATTTTCACTAACGAGTTATGTGAAATCTTCTGTAGTTCTTTTCCGGGAGAAACTATACTCATTGAACCATATAGGTTGGGGAAGAATGATCACAGTACTTCACGTTTATAAGAACTAGAAGCTGTAACTCACGACCTTAGGCACATATACTTCATTGTCTATTTGGTAGCAATATCTGTGACAGGTATCCAAACCCCACATGAACAATGACGTTTTTCCTGAAGGAGCTGTTTCCCAAAAAAGGGTTTTCTATATTTAATCAGGAGGAATCGGGAAAGGTCAATTGGGTGCCTTTTCTGTTCCAACTTATGGCACTGATCACCTAATGTGGCACTCTCGCCAACTGCTGCCCGTTTCTTACCGTAAGGATCTAGTGACAATAATGGGCACAAGTCTTACAGCCTGATGATACAAATTCTGATGAAACCAAGGGTAAGAAGCTGGATGTTGAGTTTTCTGAAACCACCAAAAAATGGGAAGGGACATTTGGTTCAAGGTACTGGAGGGCGGGAGCAGTGCATAGAGGCATTGTTCCATCTGCTCTCAGAACTCACAACCAATCAGAGCCAACTTGATATTCTAAGAAGCGTGGTAGTTTTATCCAATGATTATGAGAATAAGATTCGGTTTTCAGAGCGAAGTTCAGATTCTTAAAGGGGTGGCCTCAAATATCCTTTTCTGTACTTAAAGTTAACCAGATCTCCCCTTCAACACCAAAAGAAAACTAGGCATTTTGTCTGAGACGGGAGAAAGAGGTTGCTCCTTTCCAGTCTGAACCTACTGGAGACCTTGTCTTTGCACAGTAAGACCTGATAAATTGTTGGGGAGTATCTCAATCTCTCTACAGGACCTCATGAACTCAATTTCTGAACTGGTTTCAATTAGTACCAAATTCTCAAAATTGATTAATTTGCTCATTGCCCTCTCTTTCACTTCTCCAGTTCCAGCACCTATTGTGCTACACCTGGTTAAGAGTTAAGTCTATTCTTTTGCTCGTTATTTCCACTTGCTTGAAAATTTCAGCACGCTAAAGGGTTGGACATGCGGTCATCAACACCCAAATGCAGTAGGCAAACAGGACAAGTGACCAAGTCTCTATCCAGGGCAAACCAAACTTGGCACCCTAATTTTCATAAGCGCTCTATATATCCCTTATTGAAAGGCTGGGTTCTCTTTTTTCTCCCCAATTGCATGCTTGCATCAAGACACTAGTACCTCAGTAGTTTTAAGAAATTCCCTCGAACTCAGTATTACTAGCATTGAGTTTATTAGCATTAAGTTTTTGCATTTAGTTTTATGAAAAGCCGTACGGCACATCTCAGGGATTCACTATACGTAGAGGTTAGAAATATTACATTATCAAAAAGGACGTGACTGGCCACACCACATTGTCGTGAAACATGTATGCTGGCAGAGTTTTCCCGAACAGGAAGGTATTTAATGAAAATCTAACTGGTTGTTGAAGAAATTAAGTGAAGATGAGGACGTACATGAGCTCATACTCAGCTGCTGAGAGGCGTTAATTTTAAATGGTTAGACCAAATGCAGAAAGAAAGTGATCATCTTAGCCAATTCACATAGAAACCTGTCGAGACATTTTACCATCTGGCATGAAGTGTCAAACTTCGTTTCCATATTCTATCTACATCTTACCAACTTCATTTTATTCTTGCTCCTGGTGATCACCAATTGGGTATTTGATGGATTATGACAAACTATGTTTCCAAATTCACCAAACGGTTTCACATCTATTTATTTATTTAGACTGCACTTAGTGTTTCTATTCCTGTTTCGCAGACAAACAACTATAGTCGCAAGTGCTAAAACAAATATTTAATAGGGTAGGAATTTGAACAATTCATGGCTTGTTGAGCCATCAATTAACTCTCCAGCACAGCTGAAATTTAAAGAATAAGATGTCAGCAACGGTGAAATTGCATAGAGAAAAAAGGCTAAAGGCTAAAAATAAGCTCAAACTTCCTGAAAGATAGCAGTAGCACATTATGTAAATCTGCCTTGAGCAGAAATGCAAAAATTTCTATATCCATGCCTCAGCATGTGCATATCAACATGCAATGGCAATCCCAAGGTCCCTTTCAACTTTTATGATTAAACAAAAAGAAAAACAAAGCATAAAAAACGACACACACAGCAGCAAATTCTTGCAGTTTAGGAATAGAAAAGTAAATACTAGCCTTTTACAACAAACAATGTCAAACAAACAAAAGTAAATCCTGTATAAAAGTTTCTTTCTTATTTGACATCTAAAAATAACTTATATGAAACAATAAATATAATAATAATAAAAATAATATAATAACTGGAATCACACACAACTAGTTTGAGGAGGCTTGTTGTTGGTGACACACAACCTTACCTTCCTGATTCAACGCTACACCACCTTGCCTCCCATCCCCGGCCACAGCCTGGTATTGGGCCATCACTCCCGGCGCTGGTGCCGCTGCTGACGTGTAATACACCTGTCTCCCTGCACCATCATAGCCTACCTGCACATACCCTGGCTCAGCCATCAACCCACCTTTCGGCTGCTGCTGAATTGAAGACGGCGCCGATACCACATTGTACATTGGCTGTTCCTGCACCATCCTCTGTACTCCGTAATATGCTTGACCCGGTGGTCCGTTCACCGGTTGTCGCAATGCCTGAGCAGGATACACACCAGCTGCTCCTGCAGATGGGATGTAATAAACGGGCTGCTGTTCCGTTGTATAATTGCCAGCTGTCATATGCCGTTCCGGAATATATGCAGCAGCGGGAATGGACATTTGCACCGGCATCGGGATTGCCCCGGGGGGCGGCGCGATTTGCTCGGCGAAGAGTTTCTGTCCACCGTAATTAACCCTAGGATTTTGAATTGCTTGCTCATGAGTACTAATGCCACTCATGTTCAATCTCTGTAACTCTTGCCTCTGGATCTCCAGCACCTGATCTCCCATCACGTGCCGATCCTCCGATCCGCAATCGGATCCAGCCGTCACATCCTTACCCACAACCTCTGGTATTGCCGGTGCCGCCACTGTTTCCGGTAACTTCGGCTTATCAAATCCAAACAAGAAATCGGGGTTGGTTGCCGATACGGCAGCTGCCTGAGGTGAGGTACCGTCGAGATTTTGGATCTGGACCGAATTCAAGGCATCAACAAACCACTGCCGGTCCGTTTTCGTTTCACTTCCCGTAAAAACCGCGGAGAGTTTCGGATTCAACGGGAACAGAAAGAGCCTCAACCTCGCAGGTTTAGTCGAGGCACGGTACAGCCGATCGTACTCCAACATCATGTGTTCGAGATCCTCGTCATTGGTAACGGAAATCAAGGCGTCGAGGTCTTCACCTGGAAGCTGGTACTTGAAGCAAACGTTTTCGTCACCGTAAAGAGATGAGAGTTTGTTCATAATAACGTGGAACTTGATATTCCGTTCAACGGCTAAGATTTTGGTCTCACCGCCGATGTAAGCGAGTTGATTATCATGTTGTCTGGGCTGAATTTTGCCGCCGTAACTGCACATGAACTTGACCTTGTAATTGGAGAGTGGCTCGTCCCATGACTGGTTCTCGCAGTCGATTTCGCGAGAGTGTGGGGAGGAGTCGCCCGAGTCGGGGTAAGAAGAATAAGAATAGTTTTCCATGGGAGAGTCGGGAACAGCAGAGAAGGTTTGATGCGGTTAGGGTTTGTGGAAAATGGAGCGAGGAGCCATTCGTCGAAATGCGGCGCAGTAGAGAGAAGGAAGTAGAAAGTTATTTGTGTGGGTCCATCACGTGGGGCCCTCGCTAAAGTGATTAAGAAGCGAAATAATGGTGAGGCACTGAGGCGTGGAAGGGAAGCTTTTATTTCCTGATGAGATTTTTTTATTATTTAATTTAGGATAATGTAATCAGAAAATTAAAAGAAAATATGGAATTACTTCGATGTTTAATATATTTATTATATATTTTTTATGATTTAATTATGATGAAAAAAAAGGCTGAAGTATTTTTTGAATTGTTGATATCGGTGTTAAAGGGTGAGGTAATTATCAATCTATTAATTCTTAAATTAATTAAATAAAAAAATAATTGGGATTTTTTGATATAATTTTTTTGATAACATCAAAAAATTTTAGTTATTAAACTACGTGTTTAAGTTAGTTTATAAATTAAATTATTTTATAAATTTAATTATTAATAGATTATATATAAATAATACCTATAAATTTATGGCAATTATTAATGATCCAGAAGTAAGTTTGGTGGAGGCAGAAACTATCATTTGATTTAGAAATTTTTTTTGTCAAAATAGTTATTAAAATGTAAAAGATAATTTTCAATTGGATTGATTTGAATTGTTTTTATGATTATGGGATGTGGGGGTGGGGCTCCATGCTACTTATCTAGAATGGTAGCTCCTATTTATGCTCATGTGCCCACCCACCTTGTAGCCTCACTACAATGATGGCTGGTCCCATCACATAGGTAGAGTCTTCTAGTCGACCTCCAAAAATTTTAAAAATGATCAAGATAGAGATGTAACCAGCAGTTGAGAGTTGATATGGTGACTAAATTGGTTCATTAATTATAAACCTTATTAAACTTCATCGACTCTACTCTAGTCTGTAGGTCAAAACATTTACTTTTGACAGTGAAAAAAGTGCACAAGAACAACTAGCATCCAAGAAGTTCAGAGGAGAATCTCTCGTGAAATGTAAAGAAAGAGCACCTGACAGTGAATGGGTTGGTTGATTTGGTTTGTTCTTTTCAACATGGGTATTGCTTTGTTCGTATTTAACAATTATTTTACTATTATTATATTTCTTTGACTCCAAATGCCAACTGTAAACACTTAAGCCTGTTCCGTATTCTCGCCGCCGATGACTACAACAAAACCACTGCTCAGCTATACCATGTGCGGATGCATGATCCAGAATATACTCATATTAGGTGATAAGCCCGCGCATTGTGCGATTATATTTATTTAATAAGATTTGTTAATTTTTATTATTTTATAATTTTATAAATTTTTTAAATAAATTTTTATTAAAAAAAGATGAAAATCCTATATTTATATATAGAATCAAAGATTATAGATCAAAAGAAGTAAATGAAATTCTTACAATTT
>JANLJB010030883.1:18367-35913 GCA_026212285.1 Bursera cuneata | reverse complement strand
CACCATCTATAACCAATGTTTTCGATGACCTTTCAAAGGCTAAAGTTCAGAATTAACAGAGTAGTTATTAAAGGAGGTTCCTAAAGTTGTGTCTCTTGCCCTCTTGGTGTGTGATGGGTAAAAGATATAAAGACTTTAAATCATCTCTTTCTTTGCAAAATATAGCTATTGATTTATGGGTTAGATGATGCAAGAAAACCCAAATTTATTGTCATTGTATAGAGTGGATGTCCCTCCTTAACACTTTTTTTTGTAGTCTACGAGTCCATATTTCCATTTTCTCCTTTAAATCATTTTCAATACAACTTTTTTTGGTTCTTATTAAAAAATAAAATAAAATAAAAAACTTTTTAGATAAAATATCATGAACCTCTTTAAGTTTTTACTAGAGACTAGAGAGGAAACACCTCAATTTTCACATTGCAGGTCAGGCCCCTGGAAGCTTATGATGTGCATCTCGTCTTAGACAATTATTTGGGCCTCAGCCCAAACTCTTCTGAAAATAACAAACAAACATTTTCAAGTGTTGTGGACCATCCTTCTTTTATATACAGATTGGACTTCAGCCCAATATTACCTCCTGATCCTTTCAGATTAATTCACTCTTTTACTAAATTGCTTATCAACATTTTAGTATTTTCCCTTGCACACTCAAAAATTACCTAGCTAACAAATTTAGTTAGTGAATTTGCATGTATGGGCAATTAATTTTCTTGTAAAAAACAGAAGCCTAAAAAGTCAATAGATGAAGACCTACTAACAACCTCCTTTTTCTACCTTGTACTTGGAGTGATTTCTAAGGGCCAGGTTGCTTGCCTGCTTGCCTCTTCTTTTCTCCATAAATTACAGTGATACAAGTTTCATTCTTGCTCTAGAAGTGGATTTTGCCATTGGATTAGTTAATTGTGCTTTGATTCCTCTTTTATATCATTACTGAGAAAATATATCAAATCCAAAGAAGAATATTACACATACGAACCAAACCATATACAACCAGCTTCATATAATTTGATATGATATAATTTCATTGTATGATACAAATAATTAATAAATGAGAAAGATAACAATATGATCCGCTCGTCCAATAATCTCTTATCATATATAAAAGAGGTTATATAAGTTAATTATATGTTTACATCTAGTATTATCAAAATCGAAAATCGGTAATTAGATTCACCAGAAATTTTATGTTGGAAAATGTTTTAATTTAAATTCAGTGTATTGGAAAACTATATATAAAAGAAGGTGAACCCTCTATTTGATAGAATCCAATTCAAAACTCCAGTCAAGAACATTAATGTGATAATTATATTGGATTTAACACCATATTTCTAGAATTTTGAAACAAATGTACATATCTTAGAGCTTAAGTTGCCAATATTTATTGCCACCAAAACTTCCAACAAAGGGCAGCCCTCCATTTAATTCCATTCTCTTTAATACATCTTCTTCATGGAAAACTCTCTTCCAACTTAATATATAGAAAACGTTTTCAAACATTAAATATTTCTATAAGTTACTTTGCTTTGCTTCGTTATTTATACAACCTACCACATCTTCAAAGTTTGAACACAAACTCAAACAACAATCACACTTCAACTACCAAGAAGCCTAGACCAAAAAATGCCAAAACATCTTCAAAAATCTCTCCAAGATTACCTCTCCAAGATCAAAAAATTCACCCCAGATAATCAACACTCCTCTAATTCATTCTCATCCTCTAAAAATTGGAATATCCTCTCAGGATGCAAGCACCCGAAAACCTTATCCTTTGCAATCGATCGTAACCTAAATGATGGTAGAAATAACAATGACAGTAAAAATAACAACGACAACAACAACGATGTTGCTGCAACACTCTCGGATGTCGATCGTTTTCTACAAGAGAATTTTAAGTCTCTTTATCTTAAAGATGACGAAGACAATAAAAAGAAAGGAGAGGAAAGTGATGGAGATCATAAAACTGCTTCATTTGGATCACCGAGGTTTGTTGAACCGCCACCATACCTCTGTGGGTCTCATCGGTTTTTCGTGGCTCCGGGATTGTCCAGCTCGCTAATTGAAGAAGCTCGTATCAGCTTGACGGCCAGCATTAGCGAGGACATGGCCTCAACCTCAACTTCAAACTCAACCTCGACTACAATTACAACCAATACCCTAAATGATCAATCCTCAACAGTTTCATGCAAGGGTGCCTGCAGGCTGCCTGATGACTGCATAGCAGTAACAACATATTCTCCAAGTCCGTGCGATGAGTTTCGACGTTCCATGCAAGAGATGGTGGAGGCCAGGCTGCAACACCATGCAAAGGTTGATTGGGAATTCATGGAAGAGCTTTTGTTCAGTTACTTGAACTTGAATGAGAAGAGTTCATACAAGTTCATACTGAGTGCTTTTGTTGATCTGGTCACCCTTTTGCGCCAAAATAATTATTCAGATAAGATTCCGGGGAGATCGCGGGCTGATTTTCCAGTTGCAAGACAAAGGAGGAGAAAAATTAGAAATGTAACGTAAGATTCTGGCAATTGGGGTTTGATTGATTAAAGAATATGCAGGGTGGTACCGAGGAAATTTAGGTTTAAGTTAATGCTTTTTTCGGTTTTTTTCATCTTGTTCATCTTAGCCCTCACATGCAAGATGAATATATATATTATAAATGTGAGTAAATTTCAAGAACAATCACTTTGTTTATGATTGAAGTTTTGTATTTTTGTAGTTTTGGGCGAGATTTGGCGCATTCATATTGGTCTTGTCCGTTGCATGTTCCCCGGTGTTTGAATATTAATTACCAGGAATTTGCTATTGAATATTCTAATTCTATTTGAATATCATGATCTGGTCTAGGGATAGTCACTTATTCATGCCAAAAAGGAATTAATGCTGCACAGTACCAGATGACCAATACGTCTGTTTAATTTGATCAAATTTTGTCTGGAAATGAATAATAATGGACTTGACGTTTCTATGTAGATGATTTACATAAGAAAAATGAGTAAACTAATAATTTCAGAGACAGTAGAGCATTACTTCCAGCTCTGCAAGCTGTGCTGATAATCCCTTCAATGAGTCTTGGATTCCTAGAGAATCTTTAAAAGAAGAGGTAGAGAAACACTATCCTTAAAAAATAATTCATTTCCCTTTTTCTCTAGTCAAAACAATTACAAGAACGTAATACTGGAAAAAGCATCTACAATTTCACTACTATATCCACATAAGAAAAAGATACAGACACTATTTTAGCAAAAGTTTTCAGTGTCACCAATAAGATCATTTTGAACCATCACAGGATCATTTTAACAGCATATAACTTGACTGCAACTTTTTAAGATAATGGTGTAACAGAAAAATCTCTTACACCATAATTTGTTGTGAAAATCTGGGAAGTGAGGGAGCTTCACAGCTAATCTGCCATTTACATCTGTAAGCATTGCATTATTAACTCGATCTGTGAGCATGAGATTGGTTAAGCGAAAATCCCCTTGTGCAAGTCAGACATTTACAGTTACCAAGCTTCTTGCAAGCACAGGGTTGTAGCTTCTATAATGTAGGAAAGGGTAATCCTTGGGGCATCACCATATTCCAGAATTCCCTTCATGTCGAGATAGCTTGTTTTTTGAACCAATAATTATCTGCTTATCAAGGTAAGACCCAAAAATCCCTGCAAATCAAAACATAAAATGCAATTGAAAAAAAAGGTGTCGGGCATCTCTGATAATTTAAGCTGCATCAGATACACAAAATTGGAATTGTGATTAATTTTTAATAGCTCTTTATTTATGATTTTCCACTGATTATTTCAGCACCATGCATATTTTTTAGAGTCGGTATATCTCATTTATACTTCCTTTCCCAAAATGAATATGAGAAACTAATCAGATGTTTGTCTTCATTCTCAGTGTTTACTATAAAGTTCCTTACTTCTCTGTGGAGCTTTCAGTCATGTCTCAAGGTACTGCTCATATATAGAGCGGTACTTTGCAGGGACATAATCCATGAATCTGTTAATAACAACAGAAATTCAGTAAGATCCAAGTATAAGATAACTTCCAAAAAATGGTTACAGTAAAAAATTATTGAACATAAAATGAAAATACATGAAGATGAAAACTACAAGAAACAAGGAACACTAAAATATTTAGCCGCTGAGACTGCAATGGAATAGCAGCAAATACAGAGCATTTCAAAAGTTGCAAAATATGATCATATCTTGTTTCTGATTATCAAGAAGATAGTTTTTCCATCCTTCCTGTTGTAGAATACAAAGTATTGCTTTCTTTTCTCAAGTTCAATCTATCTCCTTTCACTTAGAGAAAACAAACACCAAGAACTAGCAAGCAGACTTCATTATGGCAAAAAGAGTTTGGAATTGTATATGAGGGACAGGAAATGGCAACTGCACAGTGAAAAAGTACAAATATAAAGCACCAAAGCATGTACTTCTAGATCAACTAAAAACTTCTCACCTTTTCTTATCTCCTTTCTATAATAAAGCAATAAAGGAGTGAATAACTAAAATTCTGGAAATTGAAATTCCAGTGGCTTGGAAACACCAATTTTAGCCTATAAATTGTCATCTCTATGGAAATCATTGGCATACAAGCAGTTATCAAGTGAAACCGAATTCACATTAAAATTTGGTAAAAAATAAAAGAGTTGCAACATTTGTTACATCTTTATGGACAAGCATAGAAAAACATGCCATAGTAACAACATCAAAAAGTAAAGCCTAGTCATTATAGTATATGAATGACAAAAGCAAAGATACAATAGTTTTTGCAAGCATGTTTGTCACCCATCACTACTGAAAACTTGAGCTGTGAAACTGTATCAAGTGCATCAAAATTTAGGAACACTAATAACAGATAACCACGATATTAATATACCCCTGATAATATGGCCATTGTAGCATATAAATAAAAAAAGAAAAACACAAACAATATTTAAACATCTAGCCTTGGTCAAAACTTTAAAGCCAAAAAAAAGCAAGCAAACATCTTATGACCTAAAGCATGTATAGAACTTAATACCTTCTACGAAGAGGAAGCCTGTCAGGCCCCGCAAATAAGTTTGCAATTGATTGTAGAACATGACCAATTTTCATTGCCTTGGACTTCAGTGCCTTCATAAACCCAACAAATTCTTTATATTCTGCAGTACTGAGTTTTTCTTGAACCTGTAATAGATAAAAGTTCAGAAAATCAAAGATTTCAGTTTTGTTACAAAATAGCTCAGTATCAGTTTCCACCTTCATAGTCCTCAAATAGAACTAAAGCACAAACGATGTTGATTCAAAACTGAGTTATTGCTCACCTGAACCAGAAATGCAGATCCTTTTGTTTCCTCATCACCACAAGTACTAGATGGAACCTCACCTTTTTGACTCACAAACTCAGCATCTCTTTGTTGGATTCTACCATCAACTTTACATGGCGATGCTGAAACTTCAGCATTTATTTTGCTACTACTAGATATCTGTGGTTTTTCATGCTTCACTAAACTAGTAATGGAAAAAGGGTTTGACTGTGACCTTTCACCACTATATGCAATCTCAGAAGCACTTGAAATATGTTGCACCATGTCATGCTTGGTATTTAATACTTTACGCTTCTTAGTAGAACAAGAAGCTATAATTTCCTCTTTCCTTAGTCTTTCATCCAATAAAGAATTACCAGTTAAATCAATCACTTCATGACTTTGAAATTGTACACCTTTTCTCCCTGAGAGTAACAATTTTTTCTCATACTGAAATAGATCACTTGAACCCTTCCATTTAAAAGTTTGAACTGCCTTGTAAGGACTGAGAGATGAGCGGTTGGCAGGAACTACTTCTCCAAAGTGACTTGAGTTGCTTCTTTTGACTTCAGGTAAAGAAGACACACAAGTTTCATCCACTGCTGCAGTCTGCACTTACATATTATGAGGTAGACTGGTTCAGACAGAGAACATACTTAAAGAAACAACTAATTTAAAAATATGGGCACATACTGAGAAATAAAAATTAATAATAATAATAAATAATAAATTACCGAAGAAAGAAGCTTTTTTGGGTAGGATTTATCCAGGGGCCCCATTGATTTCATTTCTCTTTCATCTCCTGTACAATGGCATTTACCATAAGCTGCTAAACAATTAATTGTATTACAAAAAACATATCTTTAAATGCATGGCATTTATACAGACTTCAATGAATACAGCAGGACAATTGGGTTTGTTTCAAAATGTACTAGCAAATTTGACCTTAAAACTAACGTTAGAATACTTAACAAAGTCAGATTGAAGTTTTCTCTAAATGTGCATGAGGAACCTACCAATCTTTCCATTCCAAAAAGAGCCGATGTAATATTTTAAGAGAGGGTTTTACAGTTAAAATATAGGGAAAACCAACAACACATTTTGAGTTGTTAAGTTTAACCAGCAGAGTAGCACTAATGCAATTTAGATGCTCAGATTGGTGAATTATATTAGATCTGACTCCTTACAATACAAATATTAATGCCTACTTCAACGGACTTCCAACACAAGAAGATAAATCTGAATTAATTAATTCAACAAGCTTGCAAGATCATCTTATCTTTCTCACAGAAAAAGTCAAGTTATCTATTTTTATGGTAGTTTGCAAAGAAATTGTTATTGAACCCTCAACACAATTAGATAAATACTTCTAGAAGGATTTGAGTAATTGTGAAGCAAAGGTTTAAATCAAGAATATTTGAAGTTAGTCACAGTAGTCACAAGGATTTAACAACACCAGATAACCAAGATATAGTCAATTATCCAATAATTAGTAACAGTTTCCATTAATTACAATTGCATAAGAATTTCTTATCAAAGTGGCTTTTGCCTCACAAAATCCTTAATAATTTTAAAGAAAATGGGGAACAAAATCAAGATAACAAAAACCATGAGACAGAATAGTTTATAAATGAGAAGATACTTTACCCATGTTTTCATTTTTTATCAACTTGAGGTTTGTAAGACCACAATTTACTCCATCGCGGAAGAAACGGGTCAGCATAAAAACCACATCCCCAAATTTAGAGTAAGACTGCAAGTACAAATGAGTAAGTAAATCATTTAGAGTAAGACTGCAAGTACAAATGAGTAAGTAAATCATTTATAGAGAAAGGGATTGTTAAAAAAACCCACATAATGTACCTTAATATGAGGCTGTATCCAAAGTGAGATTTGAGACTGACGATTTGAATGTGCAAACCTATTAACAACTCAGAAAATGAAGCAAGACCTACAAAAGTTAGAATGCACAACAAGGTTCCAAATTGACAATTGTATCGAAAGTGATACATGAATCAATAGAGAACATAATTATGCTTACATATTTCCATATGTTTCTATTAAAAAACAAATTGAAAAATCTTTTTTAAACTTAGTGCTTATGGTTCAAAATTAATTCTGGAACATAAATTATTAAAAAAAAAAAAAAAACTATCCAAGTGAATAAACATCAAGTACTTTGAAAATTGCATATAAAACTTGGTTCATAAGTAATTTACAATACATTCGTGATTGGAATCAGCACTTGGCCCCTACTTGAGAATTTTTTAAACTAAATTTTTGAGGTAACAAAGTGAGCAGAAAGTTTTTACAATTTCTTTAATATTTATTTCAAATGTATATGCAATTTGGTGAATGCTCAGACTTTAGTAATAAAATAAAAACCTCTCGTCACAAAAGATGATTGCTCCATAATCGTGACGGTGACGAATTACACGTCCAATTGCCTGATTTACAGCCCTTGATGCTTGTTGATTATACCAGTCTTCTCCAGTTAAAATTGGCAATTTTAGCCCCTAATCAAAGTAGTAGGAGTCTTTTAAACTCTAGGAGGAAAGAGAAAGACAATGTAGAAGTTTAAAGAGTTATTTTAACGTCACACATAGTTGGCAATACCTTATATCCTTCCCCCTGTGATTGTGCCTGTAAATCCAAGTACTCACGCTTCAGGCGAACCTGTCATATTAGATGGATAAAAGATGAAGACAAGGATAAAACCCAATGCTAGAATTAAAGCAAATAATAGCCAAATAATAGATATGGATAAAGATGCAAGTATGGAGTCGATCCATATCCAAATTCAAGTTTTAAGTAAAAAAGAAAAAGAAAACAAAATAAGAAAAAATCAGAATTTCAATTTGAAACCAACAAAATTCACTCTAGCCTAAAAAGTTAAAGGTACAACATTTCCACTCAAAGAAAACTTTTCTACGTTTACACATCAAACAAACCAATTAATCTGGACAGGATATTTAAAACCTTCAATCATCATAATTGAATGGGGTGGGAGGAGATAGGATCTGAACGTCAATCCAACATAAATAAAATTCCTTTGATTTTCAAAACAACAACAACTACAAGAATATGTCATACCAAAACACCAATATAAATATTCCCATATGTCAAGCAAATATTAAAGGGATAACAACTCAGTAGCCCACCCTTAAACCATTACCATCTAAAGTCTAGCCATAAAAAAAAATTAAATAAAAAGAAAATAGAAGATCCTACAAATCTAATTAATGGTAGCTTCAGGCACATTACTGCACTTAGTTAAGCACTAAACGCATCATTCCAAACATTAAGAATTCAATAGAGTTAACCAATGATTATGAATTTAACCATCTGTTCAGATCCAACAATTTGGAAATTCAAACATATTTAACATGATAGCAAGTCAATTCTAAAATATAACATCTTATGTAATCTTTATAGTTTCACTGCAAGATCTTGGAAGCTAAAGTTCAAACAGCTGACTCCAATAATAACAACTACAGAAACAAACATAATAAAGAAAAAAGCTAGAAGATTATATTACCTTAGGATCAGTCCTTGTAGCAAATGGCATACCAGTGATAACTACAGCTCTTCCGGCATGATCAGTAAAATCTAATCCTTCACTCACCTGAAAAATGAGTAGGGGAATAAACCAAGAAGGAAGACAAGGAAAAATTTCAATCAAAATAACATTTTAGGAAAGAACCAACAACAGAACAATGATATATATTTCCAGCATGTACACCACAACTAAAGTTGAGTCCTCAGCCATCCTCTGGTCATTAATTTACTGCTATTTAGACTCGAGCGAATTGGCACATGTATAAGCATAAGTATAAAAAAGACACGACTCGGGGCTTTATAGAGTCATCTTCATCCATAGAGCTTCACTACTTAGCAAAGGGATCTACTTAATAACATATTTTGAAGCATTGGGTGACATTAATCAAGAATAAGAGCATACAAAAGTGAACAAATTATGACAGAATATGGCATCCATCAAACAAACTCATTGGTCGTTGCCAACTGTGAAAAATAATCTAGAAGTCTGCTCGTAAAGCCTCTAAGTACTCTAAGAACTTGTGTCTCCCACTACTTTTTTTTTTTTTAAAGGATAATTTATATCATTCAGAGTGCAAGGCTTTATGCTTTTCACAGCATCTCCATCAACCATCTTCGAGGCAATTCAAAAGGGGGTATTAATTTCATAATCATTGCTCTATCAAGAGAAATACGATTACCAGTAACTCCAAAAGCTTAGTTGATAGGAATGGCTTGATGATATTATATAATCTCTAACACATCCCAACAATGAATTTGATTAACAAACCTGTCACATGGATCCAAACACAAGCCAGACTTACTTTGTCTTATAATTAAATTATAGGTGAGGGGATTCAAAAAGAAGACATCTTGGTCATCCCAACTTTAATCCCATTTTGAAGAACTATTTATCTCAATAATATACCCACTTATCTATTATAACATAAAGTAAGAAGCACACGTGTTTGAATCGACATGTCTGCTTTCTATGTGCTTAGACCACATGACAAGCCAATTAACTAAACTCAATTGTGCATGTGACGGCGTATTTAAGTTTAAATAGTATTGTGTCAAGCGCTTTCCTATTAGCTTAAACTCTTAGAATTGATGGTTTCAACAGCTAAGCATGAATGGTGACAATCATACCAGTTGAACTTCAGTATTTGGAACTAGCACAATATAACTAGAATGATAATAGAAAAAAGGGAAATACATGAAATACAGAAATACATCAAAGAGAAAAGCAAAAGTTATATAGTTTTTTTTCCTCATTATTTTATTGTATTTTTTTGTTGTTTGTGACTCGATGCTCGTGATTGACATCATATTGAGGCTTCCAATGCCATAGTAATTTATGGTTTCATAGAAAACCACTTTTGCTTTCCATCAACCGCATACAACACAAATATTTTGCCAGATTGCAAGAGAGAATCACTGGGTAAGAAGGCTAGATGAAAAATACCTTTCCACGACAAACAGCAAAAAATACTGCCCCAGAAGTTGAGGTGTCCCTCAGTTTAGCCATATAATCCTTCAAAAGAGGGGGGGAAAAAAAGGTCGAGGCAGTAAATACATTTATATATGGAAGAATGGTGATAAAATTTGGAGTTTGCGTTAGCCACCTCAATTGCCAAAGGAAACAGTGCAGATTGTCTGGGTTCCACAACAGGTTTCTTATGTTTGCATATCCTTTCCCATATTGTTGTTGAATTTCCATGACTCTGCACAAATCAAAATAGAATTTGTAAAAAGACAAAGCAAACAATTTCTTTCGTCCATGGCTGAATGTAAAGGCTAAGGCATTGGGCTATTCATGGCTCGGAAACAAGGAAACAAAAAATTAATTAATTAATTACTAATAAAAGACACTCCAGAGTAGTGGTTTATAGTATAGCAAGAAATATAAAGGCCTATGAAAGCTCTGGACCTCTACATGTGATATTAGAAAATCTTTTGAGAAGAATTGAGATTAGATATTGACCATGTTTAAATTTCACGAAACAAAGCCATAGATGCCTTAAGCCTTTGAAAAATAATGGACATGCAACACTTTCAGGTAGAGTTTGGTTATTTGCTTCCTCTTTAATCATGACAAGTTCTTCAACAATTCCTATTTTTCAAAAAAGAGAAAAAAATAGAAATTGAGGCACCATAATCATAATAAAAACAAAAACTTGAAATAACCCCAGGTAGAATTTGGTTACTTGCTTTCTCCATAGGTATGTCAAATTCTTGGTTACAATTCATATTTTATATAAATGGGTTAGCAACAAGGAAATAAAAGAATTAATAATGAAGGAGACTCTGGATTATTGATTGATGCTATTATTAGAAAAAATAAAGGCAATGAAAGCCCTAGACCTTTATATGTGATAATAGAAAATTGTTAGAGAAGTTCTGAGATTGACATTGACCACGTTTAAGTTTAACAAAACAAATCTAACAATGCAACACCTAGACTTAGAGTTTGGTTACTTGCTTCCTAAATTAAATATGACAACTTCTTGGTGAGAATTCCTTCATTTTGTTAATACTAATAATTATGATGATGATGATTTCTTCAGTGATTCTGTTTGATGCCTTACCATATTCTTCCAACACTCAATGCATTGGTCCAAAAGATAGTATGATGGAAAGAACACAAGCAGTCCATCAGGTACAATACGAGCAATATTGACTGGAAAACAAAATTCAAGAAATTTGGCAATTACTCAAACAGTCATCAATAATACATCTGTTTATCAGATAATAAAACTTATAGCCAAGTGCTTCAGCTAAATTCAGTGCAGTGCATCAGATACTTTAGTAGTTGAAAGTTTTTGTGCCTTATTTTATCTTATAGATGAATACAAAGTCTTGGTAAGTAAACTGTTTTCCCATTCTGCAGCAAATATCTAGAGACATTGAGATACACTCTTTGCATATTTTATGTCCATAATTCTATCTATTCACTAACAACTATAACTTCTAAGATTTCCCTTTATTACTATAACTATTAGTTGTAACAGAGTAAAAGCTTTTTGGCATAAAATGGTTCTTATCACCACTTTCAACATATCATCAATTGGCATCCAGATTACTGACCTAATAACAATTAGTATAGCATCAGACATCAAATTGACGATCATTGTTTATGTTACATACCGATTGCATTGCCAAGCTCTTGCTTGTATTCTAGAGAATCGCGACTCCTGTACGAGGAATTTAGAGAGTAACCTGATGGACCAGTTGGTACAACTCCTGCCCATAACTGATTTGATGATATGACATGTGGATTTTCCAATCGCACAGGAAAATCCCTGAGATAACCGAGAAAGGTCCACCATTAGCAGTTATGAAAGTCATGGAATGACCAAATGGAAAAAATATAGTCAGCATGCATGAAAACTTACAATTTCAATTCCAGTGCAAAAGAATCCATGGGCGATAACGTGCCAGAAGTCAAAATAATAGACCCAACACCCAACGTAGAGAACTCTTGCATTGCAAGTCCTGGATTAAAACACCACCAGCTGAGTGTCCTAGGTGCCTTACCTGCACAATCATAATAACGAAGATATATATTTTTCACTACACAGAATGGCTATATTCAACAATAACATTACCCAGAAGAAGTTAAGGAACTATCTTGGAAGGGATTATGCATCCTGCATTTATTTAAATAAATATTTTAAAAGACCAATAGCATTAGGAATATAAAGCCAAACAATTTGCTCTGGAACATTTCCAAAAAATTCAGTTTCATGTTGTCTTATATTCCATCTGGTTGCCAAGAAGCCAAAAGGTTTGAATTGGAAAACCAAAAAGTCATTTTTTTAGATTGGAAGACTTTTGTTTGGCACCTTCATCTCCGATCTTCTCTTCTCTTTCTGGTTTTTCCATCTCATCACTTAAACTCAAGCGAAATATGGATGACCACTTTGCACACACCCCCAATATTCTTCCTACGATTCCTCTACTTAACTTAAAATCAAAGATATCCCAACTCCAACAAATAAATGATAGCATGTTGATAATCTGGCGAACACGATCATACTTCTTTGTTGAACTTTCAAACAACAAGGTCAACTAATATTGACAACCCACTACCTTAACGCCTATACCAAGTTACCAACAAAAAACTGCTAGCCCATTCTGTATTTTGCACCTGTATGAAGCAGCCATACTGCATGTGAATCCTTGCTCCATAAGCTACATTCCAGGTCAAGCTAAAACAGTAGGACCTTCTCAACATAAGAGGCACACCACTTCTACTCTTCTACAAAATGATCATATATAAGATTCGATAAAAACCTAACATTTACTATGTAGGTTAATAATGTGTGAAAAACTATTTAGTATGTTTATATCGCAAACTTAATCAGAGAGTTTTTAATAAGCAAAATCAGGACACTGTGAAAAAAAGAAAAGATAGAACACATATAAAGTATAAAATACAAAATGGCGTCCAAAATTATCAAACAATGCTTAATGTAAATTACCTTTAAAAACATCTAAAGCCTTTGCCTCAGCTTCCCGCACATGAATCTAAAATGGAAGGCAAAAGGTTAAATGTAGATATGCGATTCATTAAAGCGCAACATCAATAGAAAACAAACACAATTCTGAATTTGGCCATGTCATGAGTAAACTTTCATAAGTTTAGAAATTACACGATAGAATTTTCCATGAGCAGTCCTTCTATCTCTAAAGATTATATTAAGGATGTCTCTAATGCTTTCTAGCCTGCAAGCAGTGTCATTCCCTTTCTGCAGCTTGTCTTCACGAAGAAGTTCAACACCTTCCTCAATTGTCTTAATGAGCTCTGGGGCAGTTTCTTCTGTGATATTCAAATCAGCAAGTAGTTCATAGATGTAAGGCCCTGGCTTAGTAAATCCTAACTCCTTGGAATTAATGGGAATGTCAGCAATAGCCTTCTCCAGCTTCAGAAGAAGTGCTGCAAAATATACATACGTCAGAGAGAAATATGACCATGTGAAGTACAAAAAACATGATCATAAGAGTGCTTATAGAAATGGAACAGAGAAAACACCATAAGTAGATTGATCACTACATTAAGACAAAGTTGCAATAATATCTGGCTTCAGATTGGCCTGATTTTTTGTTCCTTTTATTGCTTATAAGAAACAGTAAATTTTTTAAGGCATCAAAAAAGAAGTACAAAACAGTGAGATGAACAAGTGGTCCACCACAAGAACCAAACTAAAAAATATATATATATTTGGCTTACAAAGAGCTTCTAAAATGCAATAATCCGTCTATACAAATGAGATTAACCTAGTTGTTCTTGATAACATGACATATTTAGTGAATATATGAATTGTCATAGTATTGGGTAACCTGATAAAGTTTCAAGATAACAATTACAGCTACCTTTAAGAATAGCAAAATTATCTGGTTTTGATGAATTGTCATTTGACTTTTCCTTCCGTGATGAAAGGTTAATACAATTCGTTGCTTCAGAAATGCATGCCGTCAGAAGTGTAGAATGCAAGTCGAAGGAGGCTGCATCGGCACACAAGCTTTCCTGCATTTGTATTCCTATTATCCAAACAGCTATATATTTGATATATAATACAAATTATTAAATCTGCTTGATTGACATTAGTTCTTATCCACTACTCACAGGGAGTCAATAAGCAGAAAATTGAAGCAAGAAAACATTCAAAACCAGCACACGTAGTAGTTTACACCCATACTTAATTCTCCTAGTCGTAAATTTGTCTTTTCTCCTTACCAGGTTGTGAGCTTCATCAAATATAAGTATACTGTCTGGCCACCACAGGCCAAGACCCTTTCTGTACGCAGGATCAATAAGATAGTTGTAGGGTGCAAATATGATATCGACAACCTTATGGAGCTCTCTTGACATGTAATAAGGGCATCTACAAAATAGAAGTATAAAATAAAATCCCAAGCAAACCAATCGATGCCTCCAACAGTAACTACAGCTTTTACGATCAGAAATGTGTTTTAAGAAGTGAATCATCTAAACATGATAGCATGAATAGAGAACACTACTATAACCTACGGTCCAGAGCTTCGTCCGATATTGACCAAATCCTCTATGTCAATAGGTTCATCTCCAAGATGAGGATTTTGCTCCATATAGTCTACAATAGAAGCATAGGAAAATACAGATATCAGGTGCAAATATAATTATTAAAACCTAAACAAAAGGCAACTAGTTATAATGTGTTGCTATCTTAACAATTCATCAGATCCTTAAGGCCAATATCACCATTGTGAAAACCATGTCCACAACATTGCAATCAGAAACCCGAAACTATACATATTCCAAAACCCAATTCTCATCTATATGCTAAAAGTCAAAACTAGGTGGCTAACACACAAATATATAAAGAAAAAGAAGTAGAATTGTGGCATAAAAAGACATTTCCTTGAAAATCCTGAGAAGTAACACTAACCTATCTTTTTGGCATCCTATTCTGTCTTAAAAGTGATATAAAATCATTGGTTACTGGTTACTGGTTACTGGAGTTGAACATTTTCAGTCACAACAGAATCAATACTCTCCAGCATATGAAAGAAAAATTAATTAAATATGACCATTTATAATATATGACAACATGGTCCAGAATAATATAAAACATGGCATTATCATTGCACAAAAAAGAATTCCATTAGTATTCTATAATTTCAGCCATCATATATTATTTTAGATTATTTCAATCCAAAGGACATAAAAACTCACGTCTGCAAATTAAAGACTACAGAACCAAAATTCTGACAACTCCAAACTTAAAATTAAAAAATTAGCCATGCATACACTTTACATTGTCCTGTGTGTGTCTATTGGGGGAGGGAGAGAGAGAGAGAGGAGACAGTTGCATGCTTGCACAACTGTAGAAAGAAAAAGTAGAATTACTGGCAGTGCGAGAAAAATGATAACAATGACGCTTTGAGCCCTTTTTGCAAAGGAATCTGCAGGCATTATTCTGTGCACTTCCACGAAGCAAACTTACTTCCTTATGAATGCACAATTGCTCTCGAGATCCTAATATGACCATTTTGGGCCTGTAGAATCCCTAAATTGAAGTTAACATTCTGAGATTAAAAAAGAAAAGAAAAACCACATACCAAAAAAAAAAAAAATTTAATACTCTCAACAACGAGAACATGTTATATAGCATTCATAATCATAAATAGACATAAAGGTTTCATCTTGGCAAAGTATAATAATAAAGAAGGTAAATAGGGCAATATTTTACGTCTTCATTCCCTAATATGATAAGTGTATGCTATATCAAACCAAAATATGAGAAACCACATCATAGTTTTTTAACCATCTATAAGAATTGAGAATAGAAATATATGATCTAGGAGGTCTTCGATGTTGAAGCCAGCAATTGAAAAGGCAAATCCCTGGGAAGATATGATCTGACCTGTAGCTGCATCTTTTTAACTCTTGAATCACTTGCCGCAATTGGCTGTGAGTGCGCGAGGTATAAACTATGGAAGGAGGCTTAGAAAGCCCAGATTGTGACGAATTCCCAACTGACTGGCTCCCAGCAATCTGATCATTCATTTGATTCCCTGAAGTGGAGAAAGGACCCAAACTTTTCCTCCAAGCCAATGTGGCACAGAGAAGACACAAGGTTTTCCCAGTTCCCGTGGGACTCTCCAAAAGTGCATTACATTTCTGCCATGACATAAATTCAAAAGCACATTGCATAGGTAAGTATTGCTGGAGATAACAATACCATCTGACGATGTAGATAGCATTCAGAAAATCTCTCAATATTAAGATAAATTACTCGACATCTCAAAGAGCAATAAAATTACACATTTCTTAACTCCAAAGTCCAGCAACAATGCCAGGAAGTTAGTAAAAACTATGCATACACTAATATAATTCAATTATCAGCAAAAATGAGAATGTTATTGCTTCATATCAGATAATATAACTTAAAAGCACGCATTTACAACACTTACTAACAACTTTCCGCCACTTCACGCCAAAATGTTTAAGAGTTTTACCAAATAGCATCTCAGTCATATACCCATTTCAAAAAATTATCAAATTCACCCGATAAAGAAAACTAGAACAAAAATTAAATAAAAATAACTTTGTGCTATAATCAAATTAAATAGTGCGATTTAAAAACATAAATTAATAATCATCCATAAGTAGCACGGTTTCTAAACCCAAAAAAAAATAATTCAATAAATAAAATAATTTGAAGAATCAATTCAAACCAAATGCACAACAATGACAGTCCATAAAAATTTGGCCTTTTATGATCAAACCAAAAGGACGCTGTTTAACAGATCAGAATTAGTAAAATAGTGCTATTCTTATCACTCAATTCCATAAAATGATGAAACAAAAATTTTATTAAAAAAATAAAAATAAAAATGCCTTTTGTGATCGAAATGAAACGGCAGCGTTCCTGAGGACTCACGTTTTGGAGAGAATGGATGACTTTTTCCATGTAAACGAGCTGGCAATCATAGGCCTCGAAGGGAAAGTCCACATCAATACCTCTGATTCTGTACGTCGGCATTGCTCTTCTTCTTCTTTTCTTTTTTGATGCCGAGAAACTGATAGAAAATTTTGGGTTTTGCCGTAAACCCTAATAGCGGGAAGACGTTAGCGGAAGTTTAATGGAGTTATCGCCACTTTTTCCCGCCATTTGCTACACTTCGAAACGGCGTCGTTTTTTTTTTTTTTTTTTTACTTAATTCAATAG